>OZ005740.1:320979489-321204489 GCA_963930735.1 Dioctria linearis
GACCCCCTATCGCCAAACAATTGGGCATTTTATATAGTGGTTGAGTTATGTGGATGAATCTTCTATATGTATAGGCATGAAATGAAATATAATCTTGAGACCACTGCTTAAAAATTCTTCTAAGGACTGCTTTAACGGATTTCCATCAACTTATAGTAATAATCAATTGGAGAATGAAAAATTCCTTGAACTGTCAATCAATACCTGGAGAAGCTGATCACTCTGCCTTCCAGCAGAGCTCGAGTCATGTAAATCCAACATTATCAAGATCATTTATTTTTATTTTTAATAAAGTATGTACAGTTTTAATATGTATAACTACGTCATTATACATCATAATCTAGATTACTTAGATTACTATTATTTATCCTATATAAGTTAAGTGTGACCTACTTATGCATATTTTTCTAACTATTTCTTTCTTTTTGTATTTTCTAGGGCACTTATGGGGATTCCATACATTAGCAATACTGTACTGGGTAAAAGTGAAAGTGATTATAGTTTCATTCTTTGTTGGTACTGCGATTGTTTGGGCGGTTAGATCATTTTGGTATCATTATAAATCTTGTCCTGAAATTACCCATGGAGGACCTATTATATCATACGATCATGGGTTAAAAGACAGACATATTTTATCTGCGTTATCTAAGAAATTATAAAATCTTTTTTTTTGCAGTATTCATGATCACATGGATCATGTCCCCTACTCATCTTATTCCGATGTTCATTTTGATCATGATCCTTATGGGGCCCACAATTCATACTCAGACTCACAACTAGATATCATCGGCAATATTAAATCTCATCCGCTGAGAAAAACCTGGAAAGGAAGACAAGCAACTATTACAGAAGACGAGTAATTCTATTTGCAAATAACTAATAATAATAGATTTCGCCTGAATATTTTTCTCTCATTATAGGATCAGCGAAATGGTCTTCATGTTTTTAGGAGTTGGATCAGATGCTTGTAAAAAGCGATTTTTATGTGAATTGGAATTCAAATCACAAAGACATCCACTGACTAGAATGGCTTTTAGAATTTTTGGTCATGGAATATTTTCCAAGTATACGAGAAAGGCGAACGATGATAACGAGCCTAAGTCATTTGAAGATTGCTCGAAAGTACACCATAAATGTGAATATATCGAGGAGAATATCAGAGATGAAAGTGAAGAAACTAAAAATTCTGAAATAAATATTCAATCCAAAGCCGAAGAAGACGATGTTCCCACTTTCTCCTCAGTAAACAAACACAGAAGAAAGTTGAGATCAAGGCGAAGAGTACTGATGTCTTCAACTATATAAATTCAATTAGCAACTTTTACTGATAGTTTTATTTTGTGTTGCTCGTTCTATTGTAAATTGGATCATCACGATTCACGACATTTTAACCAATTCGGGAATTTGTAAGAAGATAGTAAGCACATTAAAAATGAGGTTTATTTATCTTTACAATAATTTCTATATGCTCACTGGCGGGTCAGCGCAAGTATTTTCAATATATTTAGCATAAGAGTAATTAAGATTTTATTAATTTACAATTTTTTAAGTAGAATTACGAAATTAAAAACAAATGCTTTTATTTAGTTAACTGTTTTTAACTTAATACTAACTCATCTGTTCTTCCTATTGCTCATTGGCGTGAGGGCTGGAACGGCCTGACCTCTGTTAGATTCCTTGAGTCGTGGTCTGATGAGAAAGCTCTATAGAATCTTCCTCAGTCTATCCTAAAAAAAAATCCAAGGAAGAAAATGTTTCTTGATGGGCCCAATAGGAAGTTTAGGGATTTTATCAGAAGAAAATATACAGAACTGTAACCAGTATCATCATTGGTCCCAGCTCACTTTACGCTCATCTAACAAGATGGAAATTGTTGACAGCCCTTAGTGTCTGACCTGCCTGGAAGGAGTGCTTGAGACAACTGAACACTTTCTGTGTGTATTTCGAACCCTTACCCGGTCCTATCTACAGATCAGCTGAAAAGATTACTTCACCTAATTCTGATGCACTTTATTAAGAGGACAGGAAGATTTCGGTCATTGGTGTTTTTTTTTAGAAGGTTAGCACAATATGCCGTCTTGCCTTCTTGGGATAATTCATGTCTATGTCCTGAAAAAAAAACTCATCTGGTAAATGGAATTATTTTTTAAAACTTTTACATCGCAATAAACTTTCGGAAAGTTATATTGAACTAAAATCAGAGCTGGCTCGTATTCTACCTTATGTTTATTTTTTAATTACATCTCAATCAGAGCTGGATTCACACTGATACAAGAGTTCCACATGAATCCATCTTTGAATTCGTGCAGTCCATAGTACGTGTCATAGACAGGGACAGCAGCGATCACCTCGAGATTATGCTGAAAAGCAACATTAAATCGAACATTCCAGATAGAGTAGAATGGGAATGACATTCCGTGCTTCAGTCATTTACAAACCCTATCATAAGTGCAGACGGCTCCAAATCGGAAGAAAACACCGGAGCAGGTCTTTTTTACTAGGAGACCCACATGGAGATTGCCACACACTTTGAACACCATGTCACGGTTTTCCAGGCGGAAGTCAAGGCCATCCTTGAAGCAGAAAGGTATCTCCTTAACACTGATAACAAGGAAATTGCAATCTGCTCGAAAAGCAACTTGTATTGAAATGTAAAACCACCCTGAACTTCATTCCTCGGAACAACAGGGTACTGGTGCTTTGTGTGCCAGGTCACAGAGATATTAGCGGGAATGAAAAGACGGACGAAATTGCTCGTCTTGGTGCAACCTCGGGGCATCCTCCTCCACAATTGAGATTGCACCAAAACACCTTGCCTCCAATATCTCGGCTTAGGCCGACTGCCAGCGTTGTCGCGTTTAGTTAGAGGCTCCTTTAGGTAGAACTACAAAGAAACTGAGGCGCAGACCTAACCCAAGCGAAACGAAAATGTAGTTGGGACCAAACAAGCCAACTCTGAGAAGGTTGGTGTCAATTCTCACTGGGCACTTCTCAGAGGTCATCTATACAGGATGAGGCTTGTTGACGGTCCGGTAAGCAATGGATGTCACTGTCCGACTCTCATGGGAAAATGCTAGAGATTCCTTGGCTCACACCTCCTGGAAGAGCTGCATGAAGTCGGTAATTGCAAGGTTACGAAAGAAAAATTGGCAGAACACTACAACTTTTGGATGAAAATTAAAAAAAAAATTCCTAATAGCATACCTCTGTTACAGTCCTTGATTTAATGATTATACTTCTCCTAGCCTTGTCCATATCTATATATGGTCTTGTCTAGCTTCAGGTGTCTGGACCATGAAATAATTTAGCACATTTATGACGCTCAGTGCTAAAGCGGCCTAATTTCATTAAAGACACTTGAGACTGAACAATTACCCATACACCTATGTATAATCGAAAATTCAAACTGACTACACCCCAGCAAACATTTGGAAGATCTATCGTCCCAGGCTAAAAGGTAACAATCTCTTCCATACGAGAAATTTACCGTAGATTTGTTGTATTTTTATTGCTTGAGAAATATTACAAGGATGATAAAAATTCGATAAGGATTAAATTCGTGGTGGGTATAATAAGAAAAGAAGGAAAATACGTATCTCCATTTTCAATCAGTATTTGGAATCCTTCAGAACTGAATTTCAAGAAATCGAGAACATTCAGTTTTGACAACAAATAATATAATTAAGTTTGCGAGTAATAAGAATATGAAGCAAATTAGATTACGAATCGCGGAAAGCATAAGATAGCGAGTTCATAAGCTATCGCGAAGAAGTATATATTTGGTATTAAGAACGCATCACAAATTCTTCTTATCCTCCCCGCGATTCTTATTATCACTCGTAAGAATCAAAATTCTTATTTGCTTTCCGTCACGCCAAAATCTCTCCTAGGGTTATCCTACTATGAGGACCATTTTCTACCGAAAGGAGTATTTTCTTCAATAGGAATACGATATCGTAGAAGATGGAGATATCTTCAAAAGCGAAACGTATTCTATATTCCGATAAATATTGTTTTCTGGAACCAAATCAACCGAATGTCATGTCACCTTTCATAAGCCGGCTGTACTGCTAGTGCCAGCAAAAAGTGTGGTGTTTGTTGGTACACAAGTAAGCAACAAGCAAACCCAACAAACATTCAAATGAAAAATCATCAGCGCGAAGATTGGATATCTTCCAGATTATTCGAAGTCTTGCATTTCGAGCACATTTCTTCCCGAAGAACGTGACGTTCGCAGTAAGAAAATGATAATCTTCCGCGATAAACTTTTTTATATTCGCCGGAATATGATGCCCGAGTCATCCTTGAGAGAGTTTGAGTAATTTTACTTGTGAGAAAGAAAGTGCTTAACCATTGCTTGTTACTAAATTACGTTAGCACACATTTGTTAGTAAACAATTAAATGCATGTACACTTGCCGTGCGAAGTAAGTGTTAGTTAAACGACCACCGATTGCTTACTTAACACATGAACATTTGCTGAGAGCCTGAGTTATGAAGTTCCACCTTCGCTTGCTGCTAGATTGAGCCACGACGAAAGAAACACCTTATCAGAAGTGATTTCTTGAAGCATATTTGTATTTCAGTTTTTTGTTAAGAATCGGGTGAAAACACTGTCCATTCGCATTGATTTTTTACGTGCTTAATTATAGTTTTATTTATATGATCTAGTCGAATGGATCAATGACTTCCATGATCATAATTTAGCCCAAAAATCAAGTCAAGGCAAAGTAAGAGAAGACAAGGGACCTTTGAATACTTTTAATATTTTTATGCCATTTGCACGGAGGAAACTTGCTGAAAGCTGATCAATAAAAAGTGAATAGTAACGTGCAACGCTAACAAGTAGAATTGCATATGGTTTTGCTCCCGATTTGCCCTTCATTACAAACCGTTCCATACGTAAAGCATACAGAAGGCTTTAATAAACATCTGTGAATATATTAATGTACAGACCTATGTATATATATAACCAGTGATCATCGCACTGGTTTCCATCACCTGCCGGTGGCAGTGAGTGCTATTAAATCAATTGATCTAAATTTTTCACAGCTCGACTGAACAAGATAATGCAGTGCGATATATTGCAAGATACGAGATCACCCGTATTGTCTATTAATACGTGTTTGAATACACAACTATTCTAGTGAATACGAGACCATCCGTATTCTATTCACTGAGACATGTGCATCCATGTCTATTCTAGTCATTGCAATACTTGTATAACATTCTATATACAACTAGACGTATGTGTATATAGGTTAAGAACAAAATGATTTATTTTGGAGCTAAAATACATTCACGTCTTCTCATTTAAATTCATCGTTGGACAACCCATTTACTCTGGATTTACTCTAGAGCTGATCTGCACCCAGTCCAACCACGTACATAATTAAGCACAATCTATGAAAACTATGAATATTTCATACATATTTCCTGAAATTAGCTGGGCTGAACAATAATATAGTCCTTCCGTCTACAATTTTAAAGATAAATAAAAAAAATTCTAATAGTAATACTTTTTATTAATAATTCCTGCATACACTACTCAATTATTTTAAGGTCTTCTTCTGTTGAGATGTCTGTTTCAGATACAAATTGCACCCGTGAATCCAGTGAACATAGCCCATCAGCCAATTGAATACAGCTAGTTGTCTTTGGAAAAATTACAGCATTAAAATTGGCGTTTGATAACACTTCAATTGATTGCAACATAGATTTTCCGCCTCCACTCGTTGCTATAAATGGTATATGATGAACATTAGCAGATGTTGCTGATGATTCCTGTCGACTATAATCTAATATCACGGATGAGTTTTCTGTCAGACGTTTTTTTCGACCATAGAAAATTATATCTGAGATTTCGTAGTTGTATTCTTATTCTTTTCCCAGCCATGTCCTAATCTTCTTGTGTTGAGTCAGACTTATACGAACAATCAATATTTTTCGTTACGTTGCTTCCGCATCTTGATTTTACTTTTTCAAAACAGTTTGGTGGTGTTGGAGTTGTACATTCGCTTTCATTTGCAATGGTTGTGTTGTTCTGAAAATAAGTTTTGGTTTATTATTTTGAAGTATAGGAAGAAAATCTTAAGCATATACCCTCCACGCTTAAGATTTGAGTACGACGTTGATTTCATAACGGTAGTGCACTTGATGGGAGATGAATAAATCAGGGATCGTAACGGTTACATGTAAGATCTATTTAAAGACTCATCCCTACATATTAATAAAAGCAACGTGTCTCTCTGTCTGTCCGTTAGTTCGCTAAAAACTCTGGAACCATTTATTGGATTCACATAACTTTTTGTTTAGTTTATAGATGTTCTTTGACCAGGTTTCAATATATATTTTGCTACGCTAAGTAACATATGGAATAAGCAGTGACGAGTTGACTGAAACAAGTCGACAAAAAAAACGGTGGAGTTGAAAATGTCTTCAGTATATAGATTCTATAAAAAAAAGTATGTGGCAACATATGTCTATGTTTGAAAGAGAACATACAAAAGGGGCGTGTGATGCTGCAGTTTATTACACTTTTTTTTTTTTAGTTTTCAGCGAAAGCTGAACACCATCAATTCAATTCAATTTATTTGCTTACTTCTATTTATACATATGCTTTTGTTATTGCAACTACAAATTATCTACATAGTATAAAACGTAACGTTTTGTTGGCAAAGCTTCGATTAGACAGACACATAGCACATGCCGTTGTATCCTCGGAAGTTGCCCTTATACTGCTAAGAATTTGGCGGCACAGCCCATTCTATGTTTAAATTACCGCTGAATATAGCAACAAATGAGAATTCTGTATGCAAAATATCCAAATAAAGTGTGCTATCTCAAAATTTATGTATTCGCCCTCATAGATTCGTGCAATTCGGAACACTTGACCACCTCTAGTAACTCTTTGCTGAACGTAGAAAGGCTTAGGTAGGTTTTCGCTTCTGTAAAAATAAAAAAAAAAATACAAAATTTAATTAGTCTGATGTTAACTTGCAATTTAATAACACAAAGAAAAAAAAAGAAACTTAAGCAAAGAGCAAATTAATAAACAAGTCCAATATAAGGGAAAATAAATGAATATTTTCCCGAAAGGACCTCACAACCGATGGGCTGATGTTTCCTTTAATGCCTTACAGATGTTTTTCTTTCAGAGTCTACGGCACTTTTAGGTTGGCTGTAAATAGTCTGGCAAACTGGTGCTAAAGAAGCGAATCTTGCAGGCAGCACTAGCGTTGCAGCTGCTCTCATTCATTTATTTATTTAGTAAAAGAAAGCAAAAAAAAAAAAATAAACACAAAAACATAAAAAAGAAAAAAAAATCAGATGTAAATAAAAAATAAAAACAATAAACAAAAATAAAATAAAACTAGACTAATAAATTATAAAACTATGTAACACGGCAAAATATGTATGAATAAAATCGAAAAAAAAAATATAAAAATTTCAATTGGAACAAAATAATAAAAAGAGAAGTACTGTACAGAAGCGAATCAAAAAAATAAATGTAAGCAAAAATACAAGAAATAAATTTTGTTCGTAAAGCATACTCTTCAATTTTGTCGGAGTTAAGTAATGGCCATCAAGTCGACTCGGCCCCAAGCTCCAGCCTATTTTCTTGGAATCGTGCCAGCTCAGGCTATCAGCACACTTGCAGCCGCCAAGTCGTCATAAGGGCGACTAGGTTCTATGCCAGATATTTCAAGTCCAGAAGTCGCTCATCCCCAAACAGGCAGTGACCAGCAATTGGATCGTTACCCGATCAGACGATCTAAGTTAATCAGTTCTTGGAAACGAACTTTCAAAGCATCACCGTTTCCTGCGACAAGAAATCTGGGTGAATCCGTTCCACAGATTCAGATTTTCAAGCCCTCAGTTTCCTGTGCCAAACAATCCTGCCGTTTTCGCAGAGCAATTACAGCGGAGCAGCTATCGCTTCAAGCAATTACATTGGACCACCTTCTTCTAATTGCGGAAGTTACTATTGAGACGATTTGCCACGGTAAGCCTTGGCAATCCCCGGACCCTGAGGGTGGGTTAAATTACACTGCTAAGCAAAAAATCAAAGAAATGCCTGACTTCTAGATTAAAAATGCCAGCTGCTCTCAGCAGGTTAATTAGAAAAATTTATCTTGATGCTACACGGTTCCATTAAATTTATAGAAAAATTGTCCACTTGAGCCATTTTTAGTTTTAAAATTAAGGCCGCGTACGAGGAAATAGAAACTTATAGGCTTATAATTAGGTAATTATGAAATGACTTCTATTTCTTATAAAAAAAGAAACAAAATTCAAATTCTTCGATGAAAAAAAAATAATTATTATCTTTGATCAAAAAAAATAAAAATCAAAAATAATTATTATCTTCGACTATAAAAAATAAAAATTAAACAAAATTATTATTTCACGATTTAAATAATAAAAATCCAAAGAAATAATTATGGAATGATTTTATTTTAAAAATCACATTTTTTTAATTATTTCTCATAATGAAACTGCATAAAAATATATTACTATGTGACTTATTCCCGCTTCGAAGAACCTCCGTTTGGTACATGATTTTTTCATTTGAAAAATCAGTAATAATAATTATTTACGGTCCCTGCTTCTGAATTTAAGCCATCGAATATTAGTCTACTTTTCAAAACTTTAAGAGCATTTCAAATTATAAATAGAAATATACTAGTAAGCAAGCTGAAAACATTTAGAATTAATGGAATCGAATTGAAATTGAAAAAAATAATGAGGAAATATACCTACGACATAATGTGTAATGAAGATGGTGGCGTACCACAAGGAGTATTGAGCCCTCTGTTGTCCATGTAAATGAATTGAGAAGATTAATAGGCAATATGTAGATGACAACATTATGTATAAGACGAATATGTGACGCGAATGTTAATAATACAATACCAAAGTTTCAATAGGGTGTGGATAAGACTTACTTATATGTAAATGGTTAAATAGAAATAAATTAAAATTAGATACCATAAAAAACCAATGTATATGAATAAATGTTTGCTGTGATAGTAGGTATAAGAATAGAAAATATTAGCACAGAATTGGTTAGTAAGATAAAATATTTAGGAGTAGTAATAGAAGACATTGAATAAAATTGCAAAAATCTTCACTATTTGCGCATGATTACAAGAAAAATTATGCATGCAAATGACAGTGAATGTTAAACTAGATTTTGAGAAGCTGTCAACAGTAATTTTTTTAGAAAACATAATTTAATTATTTCAAAATTACAAAATAAAGCACTGAGATTGAGAACAATACTGTAATGCAAAGTATATACCTACTAGTGTGAGTCTAATGTTAAATATGTACCTTAAAATGGATGAAAATTAAGCAAAGAATACATTCTAATACCTTGATTTTTATACATAAAATATAATTAATATAGTATATGTAAATGAACTTATTATATAGGCTGAAAAATTATGCATATTTAAGATTAAGCTTATATAGAACTAATAGGGAACAGAACCAGGTGTTGTACAAGGGTCTTAAGTCATATTTGTTGCTGAAATCATTCAAAGGACAAAAAAAGTATATATAGGTATTGAAGAGGCAACGCACAGAATAAATTAAAAATAATAATTACAGCATAGAGAATTATGGAATAATTATATTATTATTATAAAAAATAAATAAACTCAACTCGTTGGGTTTATAGCATGAATACAGAAATGTTATGTAAATGTTATGCAAATGAACAGGTTAGATAATTTTGCAATGAAATGGAAACGAGTAGTAAATTTATTGGTTGAAAATAGGAATTTTTTTATATATTTAAGGTCACATTGATTGACCAAACTTTATACCGGACCTTGAAACTTATTTGATATTAATTAAAAGTAACTTGACGATAAAAACATTTTTGATAACTTAGCATTTTTCATAGAGAGGAAAACTGTCTGTATTTGTCTGTCGCCTTTAAATTTTGTAACTTTATCTTTTGTCGGTGAAGCACTTTTGTGAGAATAGGTAGAAAACTTTCAGAAAATTTAAAATTGGTAGAAGTGTAAGAATTGTGGAATAAAGCGAATCGTACTTTAATGGACGGTTGTTTCAATTCAGCTAGTAAAAATCTCCAAACTTTAATTAATGGAATTTAGGGTAGGATAACGAATTCAGTTACATTTGGCGCCATTGTATTACGTGCTTAAATATTTTAAAATCAAGTTAAAAAACTGCTTTTTAAACGTAAGTATATACCGGCACTTGAGTGCCTTTCATTTTATATAATTATTATCAAAATAAATATGTATTATAAGAATGTCTTATTGTAACTTACCCCTTCATTACAAGGACTAATTTCTCTTTTACTTTTATTTATTTTAGATCCATTCTCTTTTAGAAATGTTAAATTTTCATAATACCAGAGGTTTGGATTATAAATATGTTTTTTGCCCGTCGCTTTATTTTTCGATTTTCGTCTTTATTCAGCTCTCGATGGAAAGATGTTCTCATTATATTAATTTTTTCTTAACACTTTCTACGGTTGCATCCGGATCTTTTTGCTTGTTAGTTTCCAACAGTGTTTCCAGTGCATCAGTTCGCATAGTTTTGTTTTTGTATGTTTCAGATTTCGTATGCCACAGGCTGGAAAACTTTTGTAAGCTTCAATAAACTCTTCAACAAATTGCTTGTTTCTTATATCCATTTTAGTCAGTTTATTATTCTCCTTTCTGAATTAGAAATTCTTTTCTGTGTAAACTAATTGTAAAATATAAAACTTCTTCAAATGCCTGTCAAGCTCAGCCAGCCGCACACAATTAAAGCAACTTCAAAGTTCAAATACATTTGTCAAATATTTGTTGATTAGCTGTGCGCACTGACAATAATGGCTGGATTACATTAACAACGCCGACGCCGGCGTGGTCGTCGTCGTCGTCGTCAAACGCCAGGCAAGTTACATTAAAACTGGGCGGCAGCGCCATATCTTAGTTTCCCTTACATTTTACAGTTGAGTTATTTGCTTGTAATCTCTGCCGGTTTGCAATAAAATTTTAAATAAAAAATTAAAAAAGATATTTTCTTTTCCTTTAAGTCCACATTTTTTTAATATAAAATCATTTATTTTCAGAAATTTAAATATCGTTTCATGTTGTCATGTTTTTTCATAATAGATTTAGATCTGGCATATTGGCAGCAATGGAGCGCCAGCGTTAAATTTAGGATTAGAGATGGGTCGACGACCACGCCGACGACGACACCGTACATGCAGTACTGTCTCTAAATATTTTTGACAGGAAACGACGACCACGCCGGCGTTGGCGTTGTTAATGTAATCCGGCCATTACTTTCTATTTCATTGGCGGGAAGTTGAAAAAGTAAGAGGGCAACTCGAAAAGAAATTATAATAAAAAGTTTTGAACTTCCGCTTCATATCTTATGAATATATTGCCTTTGGTAAAACAATTTTATCAGTAATAACCCTAAATAATTAATTTAAAAACATTTATTTAGACCGACCCATTTATTTATTTGTTGTATACAGTTCTCTTCAGTTGTTACTTGGTGCTTAGACAGAAAGACTCAGCAATATAGAAGTGAGCCCACTTTTTGCATGCATTCCATTAACGTAGGCAGTCCATATTATACATGTCAGTGGTCGTGCGTTCAGCCCTTAGAATATAGAGACAACAGGAAGTGTTGATACCTGTAAAATTCGTGTGCATGAGCGTGGATTTTTTCAGCGTCCTGTGAAGTAGGTCAGCATTATATTGAAGAAAGAGACAAATGTATATTCAGCTGTCAAACGAAGTTTCCTAATTTGCAACAATTTAAAACTAATTTAAAACTTGTGAAAAGTGAAAGATAAAATAAAGTAAAGAATGTAAGTAATTATCAAATTTCTAGGTGATGTTCATGTATTTTCAGAATGAAGTGTTCGGTGAAAAATTGCCACAACAACACCAAGGTACGACGTGGGAAATCATTTTTTAGGCAAGTATAGTTATAAAATATTATTTTGTGTACTTTACACAGCTTTTTATATTAAATTAAATCAAAAATACATAACAAAACTGATGAAATATCCAACAAACCTTCATCCACTGAGATTTGTCTACATTTATGATAGCTGGAAAACTCCCAGGGTATGTTGGCGTAGTGACAGCGAATAAGAACATTTTCGATGGGAGCAAACGTAATATTTCAACCATATATCTTGTTGCCCCACTCTCTGTATTGATTCTACTACACGGCTGTACTGAGCTTTCACTACAGTGGCAACAGATACTAACACAACCAGGATTTGACTACGCTAAATTAGGCTTATCACACGTCCTGTGTCATAAACGTAAACAAATCTCGGTGGATGAAGAATTTTTCGATATTTCATCGTTTTTGTTATGTAATTTTTATTTAATTTAATATAAAAAGGTGTGTAAAGTACACAAAATAATATTTTATGATATATGTACTTGTCTAAAAAATGATTTCCCATCTCGTACCTTCGTGTTGTTGTGCCCAATTTTTCACCAAACCGTAACCCCCGAAATATAATACAAGCTGCGGCCAACTTCAGTTCAATAACAGAAGTCGGGGCTTTTGGTTGGTTCAAGGCAGTTGAAGCTTTAATTACAAATTTCACTTCAGCGTCGACTTCGACTTAAAATCAAGTCGCAGTCGACAGTTCAGTCGTTATTGTAATTCACGTATTAAACAGACCTTATATGTTCAATAATTCTCATCCTACTTTGCACTAGATTTTAGTTCGGTCCTACAAATGCTTACATAAGACGAAAGAATTATATTCTGCACAAAAAGTAAACTGATAAATTGTTTTCAAATGCTTGATTTAATGCTGGTATTGTTGTTGAGGGCTTTTTTTGCTATTATCTATACCAACGAAAGGTTAACTAATTGATGTGCTGACTACCGCTACATTCTATTAATAACTTACAGTTGCAAAAAACAAAGAAATTGATACATAACTTATTAATTTGCTAATTGAAACCACAAAAATAACAACTTATTAATTGTCGTAATGCCCGTTACATATGTTCTACCAACCTAATAATTTTTAATACCATGAAAATCGGTGCATGATTGCAATTGCATACTTCGCCAGCATCCCTATAACAAATCATATCAATTGCAGCAGTATACAAATATGGCTTCGCTCCCGAGTCCAACGCAGGTAAATTCTCTTAAATTTCTTGTTTTAATTTTATTATTTTATATTTTAATCATCTTATTATTTTATATTTTAAAATTTTTTTATTATAAAAGTTCATTTAATTCGCAAAAAATATGTTGATAGTGCTATTTAAGGAATAAGAGACGAAAACAATTTTAATTTGACAAGGGTGTCACCTAACTTCAACTGTCAAAAAAATTTTTTATCATTTTTTTTATATCGATTTGATAAGATCACAAGGGACATGCATTTTATTTTCACATAATATTTAATGCACACATTTATTTGTACATTTCATACAGGTGGCTGGCAAGCACAATGGTATATATGAAGCTTATTATAAACAAGTGGGTATAAAGAGTAGTTATTTGAGTCCTTTCATTGTTTATGCAATTGAATTAGGTTGACCCCAAAGGGATGGGTACAATTGAGGCGATGGATGGCGCAAAATTTTTGAAAAAATCTGGGTTAAGTGATGTAGTCCTAAGTAGAATTTGGGATTTGTCTGATCCGAAAGGTCGGGGCTGTTTAGACAAAGCAGGTGTCTTTGTTGCATTAAAATTAGTATCACTAGCACAGGCTGGGCACGACATCAGTATGAGGAATATTTTTATGGAAACAACAAATCCGCCTAAAGTTGTAAGAATAAGAATACTAACAATTCATTTATTTAAAACAATTAAAAAAAACTTTATTCTAGGGTGAAATTCCAAAAATAATTCCGCAAACAATTCAGTCTGTTTCAGCATCAAATGCAGATTGGACAATGAAAGTGACAGACAGACTTAAATATGAGCAGTTATTTGATTCTCTACAACCTGTAAATGGTTTCATAGCGGGCAACAAAGTAAAAGGTGTATTAATGGATTCCAAATTGCCATTAGACACACTAGGAAAAATTTGGGACTTAGCGGATCAGGACAAAGATGGGAGCTTAGATAAACACGAATTCACGGTTGCCATGCATTTAGTCTATCAGGCCCTTGCTAAACGAGCTGTTCCGTCGACAATTCCTTCAGAACTTTTAAAGCCAAAATCTGGAGCTTCTGTTCCCAGAGCACCAAGCGGAGAAGGTTTTGGAGATGGTGGGTTTGTAGCCAATTTTCCAAAAGATATAGCTCCACCACCAGTTCCACCACTACCTGCAATATTGCCAATAACAACACAACCACCAATTTCACGTGTTCCACCAACTGTTCCTAGCATGCCGTTGATTTCAACTGACCCTCTTGCTCCAGCAAAGATAGTGCCTCCATTATCTGCTCCTGCTGCCTCCACGGATTGGGTAGTTTTGCCAACAGAATTGATACGGTTTGAAAGTATTTTCCGGGATTGTGATCGTGACAGAGATGGTCTGGTGTCTGGTTTAGAAGTTAAAAATGTTTTTCTGCAGTCTGGAGTACCTCAAAATTGCCTGGCGCATATATGGTATGCAATTCAAGACACTTTTTTCTTTTGAACTAATTTGTTAATAGAAAATAATTTGTATATTAGACCTTTGCCGATTTCATCGTACTCATTTAAATCTTAATAACTATATTTTAAAAAAAATTAAGGGCGCTCTGTGACACGAACCAGTCAGGAAAACTAACTTTGGAACAATTTGCTTTAGCAATGTGGATGGTTGAACGCAAAAAGAATGGTATCGAGCCACCAGAAGTAAGTTTTTTTCTTAATTTTTTTTTATTATAAGTATACTTATTTATTAAACCAATATCATTTATCAAGGCACTGTCACCAAATATGATACCTCCTAGCCTTAGAGGTGCTGTTCAAGGTGTAGATCTTCCACAAACGCAACAGGTAATCCTATTTGAAATTAATTTAACTTGCTGCTTCTTACCAAAATCTTTTGCTAGGAGCCGCAGCCAACATATGCAAACCCGGAGCTAGAAATGATATCGAAAGAAATTGAAGAATTGTCTAGGGAACGCCGAGTTTTAGAGACTGATATTTCGCAGAAAGAAGCTGATATTCGTATTAAATCTGGAGAAGTTAGGAGCTTACAGGTAAATTTAATTTTTAATAATCGATACGTCTTTCTCAATACATTTTTCGTAGAGTGAATTAGATACGCTTACTGCAACCCTGAAACAGTTGGAAAATCAAAAAGGAGAAGCTCAGAAACGTTTGGATGATTTAAAGGCTCAAGTAAAATTAATTTATATATAGCTTTTCTAACGATTTATCTTTTTTTTTTTTCTTTAAATGTTTATATTGGCACGAATTTATTTATTTTTTCAAAAATAAGCCCAGAAACGATTTTAAGTATATCGAAGCTTTTTCCCTATGCTGCCTTGAGCTAAAAAAGCACTGCTTTGAAAACTAGAATCATTTATTTATCCTTTAAGTGGGCTTGAACAATTTTATATTTTTTCTACTATGAATTCCCGCTAATTTCATTTTATCTGCAGTAAAAAAAGATCTCACCCAAAATCATGTAGAATAGGCATGTAAAATGTTTTATTTGATATAAATAACAGAGCACATGTATTTTACACACGAGTGCGAAGTGACATATTTTGGTGAATTGCTGTTCTTACAATAAATCTGGTTTTTATGGACGGATAGACAGTTTTAATTAATAAGGCCCTAGGGTGTTATCGATACACCGTTCTACGGGCTTTTAAACCTACTCAAGAGAAATACGACAATAGGCCGAGACTGGTCGAAGCTCTACTACTTCTCATTATTTCTGTAAAAAGAAGGTATGTTGTGTAGTGGCGCCATCGCATCTGTTAGTGACAACAGAGAAATACGACAATAGGCCGCGACTGGTCGAAGCTCTTCACTACTTCTCATTATTTCTGTAAAAAGAAGGTATGTTGTGTAGTGGCGCCATCGCATCTGTTAGTGACAACTGAGTTACATGCTATATATCCCGCTCAATAGCAAGCTGTTAAAAGCTTTAATTTCTAAGGATCGAGTTTTTATAGTTTTTCTCGGAAATTGCCATATATCACTGGCTTTATTACATGCCATGGCGTTAAGACTTTTTTTTACTTGCATATGTATTAGAAACGTGTCGTTTGAAAGCTTTTTAGCATTCCGCCTTAAGCACGTTCCATGTTTAAAAATTTATACTTAATAAACCACGTTTCTGATGTTTACTTTTACGAAAGTAAAAGTACATGTGAGTATTTCGTTAAAATTACCGAGATATTTCCACGTTTTCCCAAACTCTACCCAATTCGCTGAAAAGTGAAGTAAAGTTGTCGCTCAAAGTTTCAAGTCAATGGCTGCACATCATGAATATCGTTTTCTAATGAATGACAAATAAAATTCGTAGTAAATAAATAATTTAATCTCTTTCAATTACATTTCATTTGCTAACAAGAATTCGTGAAAAATATCAATTATACGTTTTTTGACCTCAATTTGTTCTTAGAAGCGAAAAGAGATAGAGAGAAAACGTAATTCGAAGGGTGCTTTGATTTATTTATTATCCTTAAGTGCATATGTATTTGCGATTCAAATCGAAGCAAATCTAGCCACTGAGCCTTCTTTATGGCTTTAAGCGAAAGCTGTACTCTTTCAACAGCGCATTGAGTAGAATTTATGAAAATGCGGAAACAATTAATTATTTTGTTGAAATATACTCACAATTGATTTAACTTTGCTAAAAGCAAACATTTAGACCTATAAATAGTCGTTAGAATTATTGCCACTATACACTTTCATATATGAAATGTGCTTGATTCCACAAAGGTGAAAGCTAAACAGCTTTCAAACGACACATTTCTCATATATATGCAATTTATAACGCCATGGCTATAATAAGGGAGGCAGGGCATTTATACATTTCTAAAATATATACTTTTTTTATTTATACGAGACAAATTCTAGTCTGAAAGAAACTTTATTTATTTGCAAAGAACAAATTATTTCAGGAAATTAATAGCTGTTAGTAAATATTTCGTTTTTTACTATTTTTTGGTAGATATGATGAAAAAATTTCAATATCCGTGAAAAATAAGTATTATTTACGATTTTTCAGCACAATGGCTGGAGGCATATCATTAGGATCCGTTTTAAACTCTTGTTGGAAACTCCCCAATATAATCTAGAATAGCAATTGCCGGGGTAGCGAATGAAACATTTTCAGAGTCATTAATATGCTTAATGTTTATTTAGAAGTTGAATAGTTTTAACGAACCCAAAACATTATCAATAACGAGGCGAACATGTTGCGTATTTTAGACGATTGATTCACTACTTATGGACTCTTATACCCTATGGTATTGGAGCTATTGTTTCTTACTTTCATTAAGTAAGTGGGCAACATAGGGTACAAATTTACAAACAAAACTTAATTTTTTATAATACATATGCCGATAAGCTTCACTATTATTCAGTATTTGTGCTCGATTAAGTAGACAATATATTAATTTAATAGGTTTCATTTACAAAGTGTTCCACATTTTGATTTCCAGGCAAGTTTAAGCTACATATAAAAAGGCAAATGATTACTTGAACGCATTCAACGTTGAAAAGGCACAATATCATGAAAATTGATATTTTTTTGATTCCTTTTTTGAAGAAAAGAAAAATTGCTAAACATTTTTGACATTAGTTTATATTCTCTAAAAAAAATGCCTGCACATTCAGCCCATTTTATATTTTTATATATACACATATATGCCAAATCGATTAGCTCTATAAAAGAAAAGGTAGAAAATATTTCTTAATTTTTAATCTATTTCTAAATTTTTATAAATTTCTTGTGAAAAAAAAAAATTATTTATTATTCAACAGCTTTAAAATTGTTGTCACGAAAAAAAACTACATGACAACATTTTTATGGCCGTGAAATAATAAATATTTTTTTGCAAGAAATTTAGAAATATTTTCTACCTTTTCTTTTATGGAGTTAATCTATTTGTCATGTGAGCGGCTCATATCTCAGTGTAGTGAATACGAGAAACGCGAGAAACAAATCAAAAAATGACTCCAGCTAAGAAGCTTTAGACTGAATGCTATTTTCACTGTTCTACACTTCATTGAACCAGAAGTTAATGAAAGATACATGCCGGCCTTTCTGTCTCTGCTTTTACCAGAACATAAAAAAATTCTCCATTTGAATGTGAAGTTCTTATAGCTGAAATATGTTGAAATCAATTATTTTACTTACCATTAGATTATAATTTGTGGGTTTATTACTTACCTGCTGGTATTCTTCCAATATGTTACCTGGAAGGTGAAACATTTGAAGCCTGAGGGTTTCTTCTTCCATGTAAGAACCATAGAGGTTAGTAAGCGCACCAGGTTTGCCTCTTCTTGATCACCACAATAGGTGATGTCCAACCTTTCTTAGAGCTAGTGGTACGGGTTACCATATTATCAAACCCAGATACAAAATTGATTAGTCGGAAAGAAGTTCATAAAACTCTTCATTAGTCATGAATATAATTAATTTTTTTTGTGTTGTAGGATTTAGCTGATTTTTATTTAATTTTCTTTCTTTTTCTAATTTCATTTCTTCAAAACACAATAAAACAATATTTAATGGGGTCAATAAAATAAAACAAAAACATAAAAATTTTGTAAAAATATTTTGATTGTGCATAGAGTAATGATGTAAATGGTGCACTCGCTAGTATTAATAATGAAATTGAAGTAAAGCGACAACAGGTTGGTGTTTTCAATTTTCTTTTCTTTAATTTGTTTTTTTGATTTTTATTGTCGTATATGTTTTAATTATTATTCACAATAATTTAATTCCGTTGTGTATCGTTTGTTGTAGGTTGTTCGTATTTGTTTATTTGTTTTTCTTTACATCGCTTTTTTTCCTAAATTTGGTTTGAAAAATATAATTAAGATTTATGTAATTATAACTTTTCTTTTTACCATATCAAAAGGTCGATAAAATTCGTGAACAATGCCGAAAACAAGAAGAGACAATTAATGAACAAGAAAGTGAACTTAATTCGAAGCGTTCTGAGCTTCAAAAACTTAAGGATGAAGAAGCTGCCTTGGAAAAAGAATATGATTCAAATCGCAAGGAACTAGATAATTTGACAAAACAACTTCAAGACACGCAATTACAAATAAGTCAGGTGAAATAGTTATAGCTTGTGTTTTTTCCTTTCTTATATAGTGTATTTCTTAAAAAAAAACAAAGGTAAAAGCCATGGTTACTCAACTGTTAGAATCTCAGAGGCAGATGAACGATGCCCTATTGTTATGTAAAGCAGCTATTGAAGCTAATGATGCCGCTTTACTATCAGATTATTCTTTGAAAATCGAGCCGGACTTTCGTGAAGCGAAAGAAACACTCGAAAAACTGGATGAAACACCTAAAAATGATCCATTCAATGAAAAAGATGTTTCGTTTAGTGGAGAAGATAATTTTGTTTCTAATGGATTTACATCAGATCCATTTACTAATGGAAATAAAACTGGGACAGCTTTCGATGATAATTTTGGTAACGCTCAAATTCCAGGTTTTGATGATGCTTTTGGATCTAGATTCTCTGCAAATCAGACGAAAGATCCTTTCGGTTCTAGTACAGCAGATCCTTTTGGAGATAAAAAAGCTACTGCTATTACACCCGAGGTATTTTTACAATTAAATAAATTATTTTTTGTTGATTAATTGTGGATTATATATTTTTTTTTATATAAAATAAAACAGCCAGGAAAAGATGACTTTGGTAGTGATCCATTTGCCATTTTACATGCTCCAACATCAGCAGGACAAATATTAAGTCCAAATACAAGTGGTGGACAAAAATCAGGCCCACCACCAAGACCAGAATCCCCTAGTCCTGCTTTACCACCAAAGAAATCAAAACAACCACCACCAAGGCCTGCACCTCCACGCCCATTACAGGTAATATAATTATATAAAGATATTATATGTGTTTTTCAGGGAAATTTTGTTTATTACAATAAAAACTAAGTTTTTTTTTCAATATTTATCGGAAGGTCACAGTTGTGAATCTCTTAAAGGTCACATCTGATATTCATAAGGCTCTTGACAATGATCATTTAGAAGTACTGGTCCTTCTCGATTTCAGTAAGGCCTTCGATTCGGTGAGTTGCGTCAAGTTAATCTGCAAACTTGGCACAAAATATGGTTTCTCCTCATCGGCCGTTGGGTTAATCTCAGTTTTCCTTTGGAATCGTGCGCAAGTTGTAAAAAAACAGAATTCTATCTTCGCTCCATTGTCCCTTTACGCTGGTATTCCTCAAGGTTCGGTTTTAGATCCTATTTTCTTCTCCTTCTATATAAATGACCTCCCCTCTGTTGTGAAAGTGCTTCTGTGTATTTCTATGCCGATGACGTTCAGTTGTACCTTAGCACATCCATAGGCCTCGTCAAGGAATATTGCTCGAATCAATGATGACCTACAGCACGTACACGAATGGGCAATGGGTAATGAGCTTGCCATTAACCCAAAAAAGTCTCATTGTCTGCTCGTACATAGAAGCGTTTTCCCTATACCTGATTTGCCTTCAGTTCGGTTGAATAATTCCACGCTTGAATATGTTGAGTCAGTTAAGAATTTGGGCATTCAACTCAATTCGAAATTTAGTTGTTGCGACTACATCACCGCTTTGATGGAGACATTTTATGGCAGTCTTCGACAACTATCTATTTCCTCCAGTTGTCTGTCTGTGGATTTTCGCAGGAAATTGGCGATGACTCTTATTCTCCCCCATTTAACTATGGGAGCCTTATTTTTAGCAGACTAGACTCAATTTGTCAAAGAAGAGTTACTGTAGCCCTTAACGACGTTATCCGTTATATTTATAAACTTTCTCGGAGCGCTCGTGTATCTGCTCTTGCTACATCCCTACTCGGAAGCTCTGTAGAGGCCTATTTGACTCGTTGGAGGCTTATCTTCCTTTATAGACTAATTTGCACTAAATCCCTTGCATATCTCTCCGAAGGCCTACAGTTCTTGCACTCGAATAGTGGTGTCAAACTTCTTGTCCTGAGATGTACATCTAGGTACGGTGAACACTCTTACTTCATCCAAATTGCCCGAAAATGGAACTCTCTTCCAAATGAACTCTCTTCCAAATTTAATTCAGCGCACAGGTTCCGGCCTGACCTTTGCTAAGCTAGTCAAAGATTACCTAATTAGTCATTAAATTGTGATTGGTATTTATTCTTAGATCTTAAAATTCTTGTTGCATTGTTTTAATTAATTCTTAATTTTATTTATTTTTTTTGTCTTCTCTTTTGTTTTTAATTTGTTGTATTTTTTTTTTTTTCGTTCTTTTTTTTTTGGCTCTTTATCTCTAAGTTCTCTTTTTCTTTTTCATCTTTGGATTACCTTTTATTTATTTTTTTTTATTTATTCATTTATTTATTTATTTATTATTATATTTATTTTTTATTATTATCTTATTTTTGCTTTAATTTTAATGTTACTTATGTTTTTTTTTCCACCTAATTGTACGTCATAAGATTTTGTAACCTTCTGCACAAGGCCGAATAAATGACTTCCCGATGTAATTTAGGAACTTAGAAATTATTTATGAGTATTATTTACTTGGTTTTACAGTTTTGTCGGCCGAATGGGAAAAGTAAGGTAAAATATTATTCTCGAGGACGGATTTCTCATAAACAGTGATAACAAAATCTGTAAATTCGAATCATGTGTTAGGTAGGAATGGAATAAAATGGTTTATAAATGATTACAGAATTGGCTACAAAACTATAAGTGGTATATCTCAAAATACATTAAAGAAAACACTGGGTTACACGAACCTTCAAATTAACTGCTATCGTTTATGTAAGTGATGGGTAGGGGCTATAATACTAGGATGACTAAAAATTAGTGGATTAAAAAGGGTGTGATATGTCAACGTAGATAATATTCAAAATGCGATAGTGTTTTCAATAAACAATTAACACAAAAATTCCTTCACACGACGTTTTCTATTCCTTTTCCCGTTAAAATAAGCCCCTACTAGTAAAAATCGGCTCGTTGTAATACATATACTGATGTATGCCGCTCTTAAATCTACTTTAACGATAATTTGATTTATTTTATACTCCTACCACCTGAAAATGAATCACCACGCCCACTAGTTTACCGGCGTAGCTTCTGCGGAATTCTGTCTTCTGTTTTACTATTTGACTGGTCAAGCACTATGGCTTTATTATTTTTTAATCTGTTTTTATTTGCTGGAATCATTTTATCGTTAATTTCTAAGTGTGATGTCTGGGCACTAAATCTATCACTGTGATAATGTGATCTCAAATTTACTACTAAGACATAGGTCACTTATGCCTTTTATTGCAGATTATTAATTTGGCACCGACTGCGAAAATTACCAAAAGGCTGTCCACGCATGGTAAGATAAGTTTATAGTGACGGTTATTAGAAAAACGTGCGATCAGTCACGCTTAGACCATGCATTGTGTTTCCACCTTATAGGGACCTTAATTAGAAAGATTGTTTAATTTAAGGGATGTGTTAAAACCAGCTGCAGAGTTAATGAACCTCCAACTACTTGTTTGCCAGCCAGAGGGCACCACGGTGATCTACTCAGACAGCGATTAAAGCGATCCGTAACATTAAATTCCCCAAATTTATGTAAAAAGTAGCTATCAAGCGTATTCCTCTCTCCATAAAATTTTTCTGTAATTCACGCCTTAGTACTCTGGCTTGTGTGTCTCAGCATTATTATGGTGAGAGTTTAGAGATGTTCACCTATATTGTATTTTCTTTAATATGACATCAGATCGGTGACCAATACGCTTTGGTATTATCAAAGAACGTATAACTTATGTGGCTTTTCAAAATGCGCAGCTGTATGCTTAATTCTGGAAGCTTCCAGAAGTCCGGAGGTAACAGACGGGAAAAAGCAATGATTTGAGATTGAGCTAATATTGCTCTATTCTCTGTCATCCCACAGCTGTACACACGCTGACGCCAGCCAGGTATCATTATGCTGCCTGCCTGAAGTGGTGTACCGGGTTTTCCATTAATTTACTCGGAAATTTTTCTGCTTGTCGGCGACCGATAGGAACATTTTTCGGTATCGGTGCTTTAACGATCCGCCATCATCGCGGTGGCGATACAATTTGTGAGAGCCGGTCTGACATATAAAACTTTTCAATAAACGAGATGCGTATTCTTTCGGTTATATGTTCTTTGGTATTACTGATTAGTTCGTATGGGACGTTGTTTTAAGGTTTTCGCAAGTAGTATTAATAGTATTAACATTGAGGAATAAAATGGAAATCTTCTGATAAAAATTTTTATTTTTCGTTTTTATTTTCTAAATAACCAGAAATTACATAGCATAGCATGCAGGAAGACTTTAGGAGACATGAGGAGAATGGCTGAAATGCTGATGTATGTCGCTCTTAAACCTTTGCAGATTGTAAGCCCGAGGAAAGACAAGATGGTAGGCTGTTCCACATTCACAGTGCGGGATAAAAAAAAAACAGCGCTGAAATTCACTGCACGGCCGAAAGTATTTTGAAGGTGGAAATTATGAATTAATCTACAAGCGATCAGAACTTTGGCCATGCATATATCGAAAAAGCCGCGAAAGGTATCAGACATTACAGCGGTGCTCGAGCTAACCGATATTCAAGTTAGTTATTACTATATCGCCAATGTGCTTGAAGCCTCTAGTATCAGCTAAGGCTATGCCACCACATAAGAATTGTATTCCATTCTAGGTCTGATATTAGACGAGTTGAAATATTTCTTAAACCTTTTCAAAAATCCAAGATGCTTCCATGTTTCTTTGGCAACAGATAATATGGGAAGCCTTTGTGTTTAAGGTTTGGAATATTGCCTTATATTTTGTGAATGCAATTAATTATGATTGTTTTATATGAGTAAACTGAGGTGTATCCACAGCTTCATAGCGCAAGCTCGTAGTGAGGTAGCTTTCCTGATGAGAGTACTACTTGTCTGTTAATAAATTTTAGTCTTTCTTTACTAACCGAGCTTTGTCTATATGACGAGAAATTATTTTAAGCAATCGATTGTAGGTGTTTGGTATGTACCCTATCACTATTTAACAGCAATTGTATTTGTATCAAGAAGAAAACTTATTTCGATGGGGCCAAATCAGTGTTACACTTTTTCTGACAGTAGTTCACTATTTCTGGCATTGGAACACTGAAGTTCATCGAACACATTTCTGTCATATTCCTTGTATTTGTGTTGTCCCATCGAACATTTTCAGTGCTGCACTGCTAGAAAAAGTGCAACACTAGTGTTGCACTGAAGTCCCTTCCATATCGACATTAGTGTGTACAAATTTTTGCTTAGAAGTTTTAAGTAGATAAACTTGAAATGTCTATGTATATTTTCTTACCCACATTACGACAACATTACGTAAAAACCTTCAGATATTTAAAATGTTGAAATATTTTAATATAAGTATTAAAATTTTCTCAAAACTATCAAAGGTGAATATTTTTATTTTATCATTTTAGGGCCCAACAAGACCAGCACCACCGGTTTCTTCTAACACCGATGCATTTGGTTCTTCAATGGGAGGTTTTGCTGATTTTGCTGATTTCGACAATAAGGTTCGTAGTCGCATGAACAAATTCAAATGGTAGATAGAATTGTATCTTTTCTATTTCTTTTTTATATTATTTTTTCGTTTTTTGAGCTTTGTTATTGTAGTTTGTTTTTGATTTCAATTTATTTTACTAATTTTTACTAAAATAGATTATTTTTAAGTTTATTTGTATTCTTATGTTAACTAACCCAATAAATTGTGTTATTGTATTTATAGTGTTATATTACTAACTCTCCTCGCTTTTATTTTTGTTGCGTTTATAGTATTATACTCTGTAGAAGCACAGTATACCTTCAAGGTGGGCTTAAAGGGTATATTATGTATATTCTAAACAATATTTCGTATGAGGACGTATCAGCGAAAATAATTAATATTTGAAACAATACCGAATTTGCCAAATAAAATGTATTCAACGTTTAATTCAATGGCGCTCAAATTGCTTGAATCAATGAACGAGATGTTAAGGGATTGGAACTATATCTTGTAAGTGAGCTGGCTGTATATAAAGATGCATAATGCTTAAATTTAAAGTGGTTCTTTCGAAGAAACTTTTTCTATAGAAGATGCTGATCTGAGCAAGTTTGACAAGTTCTTTTGTTTAAATGGTTTTCATGTTATTATTAGTAAATAAAAAAAAAGCTACTACTAATCGTAATCCAATTCCAGGGCCGAGCGAGCTTATAATGAATTAGATGTGATATTTATATTTATGAAACATCTCATGTACGTGGATTGTGTCGATTTCCATTGAAATTTATTATATCATTTACATAAAATACTTAGAAACGACTAAAAGTGTGAATAATGTGTAATCATTTTCTTATAGAACCGGTGACACAAAGATATATAGATATATGTTTATAGCTTCTTGGCCAGAGCATCGGCTGCCTATGTCACTATGACCAAACACCCAGCAGAGAATAACTCTGTCGTTAGCACCCAGTTTCCGCGAGTTTTCTAGAGTCAAGACCTTGTGTGCAGCTTGACTGTCAATACAAATCCTGATAACTCGATCGCTAGGTACATCATAAGTTGTTTCTGGCAGCATTGCTGCTTTGCTAATAGCCAGAACCTCCGCTTGGAATACACTACAGTAGTCTGGTAGGCGGTACGATTCCTGTATTTGAAGGAATACTAAGTACAGCCCTGCTCCCACTCCCACATCCATTCTCGAACCGTCTATAAAGACATTATCAGAGTCATTTACCACGCGATTATCATCCTACGCACTCCTCTATACTAGGAAAGGTAATTGAGAATGCTATATAAAAGTCTAGTCTAGGACAATATAATCCGTAGCTCCCGTATCGTATACAGTCCCCCGTACAGATCTTCAGTATTCTGCTGTCACCAGTGCATGGTGCGAGGGTGTGTATCCCATCTTTTGCCAAACATTTTCTTGCTAGCAAACAGTGCAATGGCCGCCCTTTTGACACGCTCATTTGCATTTATACTGCAATTTAATTTGGAGTCTAGTATCACTCCGCTTCTGTTTTAAATTCAAGCGAAAGTCGGAATAACACCTCCGTGTAAAGCGAACTAGTTCAGCTTTTGCGTGGTTAAAACCCAGACCACATCTTATAGCTCAGTTAAGAAGCTTTTGTAATGTTCTTTGGGTTAGTTCGCTGACACCCAAATAAAAATGTAAAAATATAAATAGAAAAATCTTGGAAGGAGTGGGAGAGGAGACATGATAAATATTAAGCATATATGCTTGGAATTAGAATTTATTCAGATTTTTGGATGTCCGTCTACTTCTCTGCACGATTCTAGAAGGTAAATAAATTATTCCTATCAAAGTAATAGTTTAATATTTATTGTTTTCTCCAAATCCTTAAATGTGTTAATTTCATGTCATACTTTGTTAGTCTTTATATCGTGAACAAAAGTGCTTGGTGCTAGGATAAAATGTGAAATATGTAAGTAGAGAGCCAACACCTTTTGGGTTTTCTTACTTGTCTCCTTATATTACGTATCGAATATCTCGTTTCTATCATAATGTATTAGTACTGCGCTCTTCTTTCCCCACAAGCATAAGTGTTTCACCATCAGAGAATAAAATAGCTTTGTTGTCAGCTTTAAAATTTTCGATATCGCTAAAAAGCAGTTATTTTATTCTTCAAACGGAGGTGATATAGTACTGGTAAATAGTTATAGATTATTTACTCTTTTTTCTCTTCTTGGTATTTAATTATTCTATGCTATAAATAAAAATTGATAGCTCCTTTTGTTATGGAAATGTTCTTTTCTTGTAGCATTTAATACAAACTTTTGGGTTCGTATGATCTAGAATAAATATCAGTGAAAAAATTTTGCAGCTAGCAGTTCTGCTAGAATATTTGTTCGATGGAATATGTTTGTACAAAACTAAAAATAGGGCAAAACTGTTGTGCAACTTATTACATAAGAAGCCGAAATACTTTTAGTTGCTTGGGTCGTTCAGCCTGACTATTTACTGTTGGAGCGAATGTGGAATAGTAGCCAATCTGCTTCTAAATTTCCTTTTTAGTTAAGGGGGTCATCCAGTGTGAAGGCTCTTTTTTTCAGTTTTTTTTTTTGGAACTTTTTTCTGGCGAACTCTATAAACATATATTATAACTGCGAAATTTATACCACATATTTATTCATGCCTTGAGTACACTCTACAATTTTTTCAGCCCGAAATCGTCGCTCATTGCTGGAGTATACGGCAACTTAGTGATCACTCATCTTCAAAAAATGCATTTTTCGGTAACCACGATTGCGGGCTTTCTGCTTATCCAAAATAAAAAAATCAAACGGCATTTTAATCTGTGAAGTATGAACTAGTTTCTGACCTAGGATTATTAAAAAATATTGAAAGGTAAATTTTTGGCTTCTTGTTGAACATTTTTTTCGTGAATTTTGGTGTTTTTTACTACTTCTTCAAAATGTAAAAAAAAAGGCTTGATAAATCCGAACTATCCTAGTTTACAAAGTGTCTACATGAGTACTGAATAAGTCAATAAAATTTCAATCAAATTCGTTCGATAGATTTCGAGATATCGTGGTTACCAGTTTGAAAAATACAGTTTTGAGAAAAACGTGTTTAAAAATTCAAATACGATTATCACCAATAAAATTCCAATACTTTGGGTACTCAATCAAGAATAAACTAACCGTTATATTCGAAACAGGAATATGTTTAGAGATATAACGGCTTCTCTATTGTGCATTTATACCTGCGTTTGTATTAAAAGGGCTCAGGTAAGAAAGCTAAACGAAAGATAAGGAGTCCGATGCTGGAGCGCATGCTCCAAACACCTGGCCTGTTCAACGCTGCAACTTCCGAACGATTCCAAATATCGGAAAAACACTTTACCCACATATTCTTCACTATATTTGGATGCAAAAGTTTTTTGAATCAGTCACACGGGATGTCCCCCTTAATTGGATTTTTCATATAATAAAGTTGGTACATCAGTTCCTTTAAGTTAAATTATTATACAACTTAGGTATGATTAATTAGTTTCTTTAGGTTTAATATAAGAAACTTAAAAAACATGGGAAGACTTTTTTGGAAAGTACTTCCCAGGTAGGTGATATGCGAAGATTGGCTTCAGCTTGTTTTTTCTCTGGTTGACTCTTCACCACAAGGCCTCCTAAGAAGGGACCTTTCCTTTCTCGCGCAGTCCCATTCCGAAATAGTCCTAAATTAAAATTTACAAATATTTTCTTTATATAAGTGCCGAGACTTGAATCTTGTGTGCTCAAATTAAGACTTGTCACTACATACTCTTATAATCAGAAACAGCACGGACTTGACTCTTCATGCAATGCAAACTGTAAGCAATCAAATGATGCGATTCTTTTTCTTTGATTTAAAAGAAAGAAGAAAAAAAAAATACTCACAGCGCACGTACAGGGATTTTATGGAAAATGTCCATTTCCTTTTATTCTATATTCTAAGACTGCACCAAAGCGCGGTATTAGAAAACCCATTTTTGCACTTATTTAAGAAGGCCAGCTTTAAAGTTAAAAAAAATTCGACATTTTGGGATGTTGTACAAACTACCAATTTTCGAAAAATGTAAATAGTAATTACAAAACAATGATTCCTGGATACAAAAATTTACAAGATTTTACAAAATGTTACGCTTACGCTTTTACTCTTAATATTAAGAGAACACACGCACTTGTAGTAAAAGATACCTTTTTCAATTTTATGACTGACCAACCTTATTTAATGTACTATGGGTAGACATCTCTGTTTTGACTTTGCTTCTTTTGGTGTAGGTTCTCTAATTATTTCGTGCATAAATTTTATACCGTAAAGTTCCAAACATAGGTCTTAACTAATTTTGTTTATTTAATTCATCAAAATACATTTTCTTTGTAACAAGCAATTTAGGATGTTAGACCAATTATGTATAAAAACAGTGTTACTTGTGTAGTAATAGAAGTGGCAGAGTGAAAAAAGAACAAAAAAGAAAAATATATTAAGATATATTAACTAGGTAATTATTAAAATTAACTATGCTGGAGCAGTGCGAGGTATGTAAGTGAATCTGAAACAAAATTATAAAAAAAAAGTCGAGCAGAGGAAGAAACGGAAAATGATAATGCAAATAATATCGTTTTTCTCTTCCCTTTACTATTATCTGCAAATGCACAGAATTTCAACGTGAACCGATAAATATTAAACGGTATATCGCTTAAACTGACTTAAAAAATGTTGTTTCAAGAAAAGTTTTCTGGTTCCGTGATAAAAGGATATTGCCTTTTATTTGTAATTCCATGAAATTTCCTTCTACTTTTTTTTTTGTCATATTCTACAGTTTAGAATCTCAGTGAAGCTATAGTATTGCTCGTGTATGTCATGCATGACACGTTGAAATGCAAAGCTGTTATCTACGCTCCGGTGAATATGTTCGCATCAGTCAAAGTTGCAAGATCAACTACTTTCATTCCGATAAAGCTAATTCAATTTTTTTCTCCACAGCTTAAACAAAATAGTTTCGGCTTTTATTGATATTTTGATTGTAATCGTGAGTAATTCTTTCCAATAACTAATTTTTGTTAAGCTCTTCATAAATACAACGAATAGCCTAGAATAGATAAAGGTATCCGAAGGATTAAATAATATTAGGCAGACTTACTTCAGCCGTGTAACCATTTGGATAATGGACTAGTCTTCTAGATTTAATTCTAACATCTCATTGCGACAAATATATTATATCTTCACCGTTTTTAGTTCTTCCTTGAAATCTTTAACTTTGGCCCAATTCTATATTCATCTCTCGTTCTAAATAAAATCGTGGTATGGAAGTATAAACAAGCAAACTGGGTTCGTTTTATTATATACTATTATTTTAAATATATGACTAATATTGTTTATATGAAGTATATAAAACCTATCATGGTTCAGTTAAACAAGTCAGCAAAAAAGAAACGAAATTTCGTGCATATAAATTGTTGGGATGTAAAGCAGATCTATGTATAAATGATGGTAAAACACCTGCAAAAGACAGAAAAGCTTATTTTTGTTAAAAAAAAAAATGATTGCGCTAACTAAACGCAGCTAGAACTTCTGTTCCCTTTGTGGTCAAACGGGTGAAGAGCAGTTTTGCCAGTTACTGAATTCCTTTCCTGTTATATAGTTAATAATTACATAGAAAAAGTAACTCTGCTTGCTAAAATCTTTGTTGGAAATTTATGTTTAACACCTTATTCGCAAATATGTGGCACTGAACATCTCCAACGACAGAGCTTGGCACACTACTCTCAACTAGCGCTTGATATCATGATTTGAAGAGTTTTGTCTGGCGTTCTGAACTTGATACATCTGTAGAAGTTAATCTATTAAAGATTGGGTGGTAAAAAAATATATGGTATTCTCATACAAACCGTTGTTGAGAAATTATGGATTTTCAAGCAGAGGAGAACTGTTGACATTTTTTCTGAAAAAAAGTATTAATCTTAAATCTGTCATGTTTCTGTTTATCACTTTTCGCAATATGTGATAACACCACAACGACAAGCGCTTAATTGCTATACTTCAATTGGTATCCACACTACATTCTTTCACATTATACCAGAGATGCTCTGCTCAGCAAAACGAATTAGATTTTCATCGAACAACACAATCATGATCATTGCTTTTATCAACGAAACTTACGCTTTTAAAGTGTTTTTACATGAACGTAAAGTTAGAACTTTTTAGGGTGTCTAGGCAGGAACTGTGTGCACCGTTTGGATGTGAAATAAAAACTCAGATGTAAATTATTCATATAGGTATTTATTTATTTATTAGTAAAATACAGTTAATAGAAAATTATGAAATAAAAATAAGATGATAACCGTTACGCTGCTGCAATTCCGCTAATTGGGACAGAAGGTTTACAAGTATACACGTCTACACATTTCCGCTGCAGTATTGTGCTTCAATTGGACAACAGTCGATAGTTTATTGTCGTACATTTTGCTTTTTAAGTATCCCAATAAAAAATAATCGAGGGCTCATAGATATCTTCCTTTTGAAGGCCAGTTAATATTGTTCCTTCGCGATATCATTCCACTAGGGAATAATCCATGTATAACCGCAATATTGAGCAGATGTGTGGCAGGTGGCTCCATCTAGTTGTTATCTGGACATTGTGGAGTATCGGTCCGTATTTACAATAAGCACACGACCTCTTCTTCTTCAAAAAATTATGTGCCAATGAGATCTTTTGCGAATATCGTAGCCCACACAAGAACGTTAGGGCGCTTGGATGCTTTTGTCTACGGTTCTCTTCCGACTAATATCGACAATTCTACTTATTTCCGTACTCGTTTAAGTAAAACTATGCTTTGTCTCTGAGCACACATAATGCTATCGAAATTGTTGTGGTCCAGCATTTCGTTAGCAAAATTTAATCTGTTGCACAAATTTTGAATTTTATATGCTTTCAGTTGCTTTTTTTCTCGCGTTTTATAGTTTAGGCCTTCACAACGTTTGCATATTAACAGTGATGGATGTCATTTTACCGATTCTCGCACATGTTGGATTGTTTCCGCCACTCTTGGGCGTTTAAATTCTTATTGCCGCCCCTGTATTTTTAAACATATTGGTACATTTTCTAATCAAATTAGCACTCTTAATTAGCCTGTAATTACGCCGCGCCGGCCAGCCCTAAAATTATGATTTTCGTTTCTTAAATAACCTAATTCGATCCTTTAAGGGTCGCCATACATGTAACAAATGACTTGGATTTTTCTGTCATCATCTCACGGTCTATTAGTAAAATTGCAGTGAAAGTGCCAGCTGCCGCCATTAAAATGAATCGAATTTATTGGAAATTAAGCAGTGACAGCCATCAGTTGATCATGAAATCTCTTTGCAGCTTCTCATTATCTTTCAACAAACATATTTTCTTCTTCCTAAATGCTTTGAAACTTGCAGCAAATACTCGCAAATTTTCTTCTTCCCAACTGCTTTGAAACTTACAACAATTACTCGCAAATTTTCTTGATAGTATTTAATTAAATTATTGAACTCTGCCATGATTTTTACTCACAGTGAGAAACTGTCAATGATATTTCAAATGAAATAAGAAGTCTGTAAAATCTTGATTTCCTTGAAGACTGAATTTCTGTCTAGGGTATTGCATAGCAACGAAAGAATTATTGTTGGGATAAAATGCGGGTTTGCAAAAATGCTCTGAATTCTGATGTTAGGCGGGAATCAGGTTAATAATGTTAAACGCGTAACACTCGTTGACAGGTAATATCGAATGTATGCTTGTTGTATAGGGAGCGTTAGACTATCACTGCATGTGATGCTCGTGACACAAAAATCAGACTTATTCCTACTTTTCGTCCCAAAACGTGTTAAATTTAAAACCTCACACTTGGGACATTGTATTGTTATCGGAGTTTTTTGTCTTTATTTCCCAAGGTAAAAAAGAAATTTTATGAAAAGTTGATTGAGGAAGTAGAAAAATAATTTATAACAAAAAGTTGAATAAAAATTTGGAGAATATCAAATGCCAACGTGTTTAATCTCACAGCATATATTTTCCATAATCGCCCGCTACCCTCGCGTTCAAAACTCCAATCTACCTTAGGGCTCCATCGCGACTAAGACAACACGAAGTGATGGTACTCGTAACTATCCATGTCACTACCTCCCCACCTTCCTTTGGTTTGCGAAGCAAATACGGAACAAAATGCACACACAGTTCCTGACGCGCTGTATACGTAATGTGTAGTCAGCCATCTTTAAAGAACAAAAATGCATAACACTAATTAAACCCAATGTTGTTGTTTTGAAAAGTCAAAATTTCCCAAAATGTGTCATAATGACCCTATTTAGACGGTTCAGCATGAAGTGCGCTCAAAACCCCCTTCCCGATTACACAGCAATGCTTGAAACTGGAATGATCACATGACTCATAATAGCCAATTACTATGCTTACATGCTCAGTTGAAGGATTGTGTCGAGTTTTCGACTCGTATATTTGAGTACGCAGGGTTGAAAACGCGTCTAAATACATATAGTTGAAGTTAAACATAACTATATAAACTAAATAAACAAAATAAACTCAATAAAGAGCTGCCTATGCTGCCTTCGAATTTTAAGTTGCACTTCATTCCTACCTCCAACCACCATCACACCTAAAACGTTAGTGCAGCAGAAGCAGCATACTGACCCATTTAAACAGGCTCAGTATTTAATTAACATAATTACCATGTTCAAATTAATGTACATAACATAAGAATACCATTCATGCCATACTTTGCTTGCAGATTAAATAATATAAAAACCAACGCTAACAAGCATTTCACTATTAATTTTTTTTTATGAGCTCTGCAAAATTTCACCTAATAGCACAATCTTCAAAGAGTAATTTAGTTAATCATTTCATTTTCATTTTCGTCCGCTCAATAAAGTCACAATCACAATCTTCAAAGAGTAATTTAGTTAATCATTTCATTTTCATTTTCGTCCGCTCAATAAAGTCAATGGGTGTGTCTACTTTAAATGCTCTTCACATTTCAGTATCCCTTGCCCCCATACGGAGTTATACTGTGAATATGTAGAAATTTCTTATTCAAAAGTTTTTATTTTCTAGTTAGTATATGACAAAGAAATATCTACCGATTGTTTATCAATTCTTTTTTTTATGAAATCTTTTCAGTGAACACATCTTTATATAAAGTAACTAAAAAAACAAACAAAAGAGTGTTAATCAATGTATATCACAACTAATCTCTAATTGCTTGTATAATTTTGAAAAAAAAAAAATATATAAGTGACACACTTGCTTTTGTTCTCTTTCAAACAGTAATAACATAATGACATATTAACAACTCTCTTAGCAATAAATTGTACAATTCCATTAAAATGTTAAGTTATGATCGGAAATTAATGAAAGTATTTAAGCTTAGTGAGAAGAAATATCATCAATCTAATTATTCTATATTATATCTATAATTAAAATTGTTAAAAAGTTCTAATTATTATATATTATGCGTAATATTTATCATTAGTTGCAAAGTCTAACACGCTTATATATAATATATATATATATATATAAATAAATAAAACCTTATATAAGTCTGATCGACATGTACAAGTAATTAACATTTTTTTCCTTCTGCTTTATTGTTTAAATTATTTTCGTTCTTGCACTTTAGTTATTTCTTGTAGCAAAATACTTTTTTTTTTTATTTTGTTGTTCTTTTGTTTGTTTATTGCCTAATACATCACATAATAACAGCCAGTGATGCCACACAAGCTCAGCTATTATAAAAATTAGACGAAAATGAAGCTAATCTGCTGGAATTCGTGTGCTTAGCTTGATATTTAACGTTTCATTAAGAGCTTGTACTGTTTGTATTTCTTCCCCCGTGCATTAATCTAGTTGAAAACAAACTATTGTCCCTGAAATGCAAAAATGTTTTTATGACGCCCATTCACTTGCAGGTTATCTGCAGTTTCGGTTTGTAGATGACATCTTTCTATCCAAATCTGTTTTCGTCCACCCACTAGTATCAGATCATATCTTAAGATTGCAATTTGATAGTAAAAAACTTGAGTTAAACTGACGATTACCACACGCCTACAGTTGGGCGTTCAATCCATATCGTAATTAGTTTGTTCACGATTCTCATTCAATTCGGTTGAATTTTTAAAATGATTTTTTCAAAAAAGAAAATTGTTGCTCTAATAATAATAATTCTTTTATCACTCACATATGAAATGAATTAAGAAATTTTAATTCCTCCCTTTTAGCTTTCTGTCGGAATACGAATCATTTTTACTTTCTAGAGTGCAGAATGTGTACACCTGAATAAATTCCGAAATGAATGTTGCATTTTTATCCATAACGAGAGCGACAATTATTGAATGAAAATATAAACAGAATTGAAAATAATGATTAACGACGAAATTGTAAAGTGCACTTTACAAATCTGCAGTTTCATTATCTGACGATAAACTGCATGTTTATGGTGTATTTATCTACAAATCTACAAGGTGCAGTTCAAGGTCTGCTGATCTGGTTGACAATCAAATCGTATAAATTTCCCAGCTACACATGCAGACTACCTATTCTGCAGATCAAATCGTTCGATTTGCAGAACTGTAGATAATCTGTAAGTGAATGGGGGACTTTAGAGTAACAAGTATGATCATCCGGCCTATCAAATGTGTTTGACGTCATGTGAATCTGGAAAAAATGTAGTGTTAATATATATGTAAATTTATACACTGGATCCGTTCAAAATATTGGAATAAGTGCAATTTTAATTTCTCAATGTAACGAGAAATTGAATCTTCCAGTTTAAAACTCTTTTAGAAGGAATCAGTTTAGTATTTTAACGAACTGCCAGAAAGTGTTGACGGTAAAAAAATAGAAAAAAGAACTAAATACTTATAATTTGCACATTTTATTGATTATTTGAGGTCCTTTTACTATTTCTATAGTGAAATTATTTATTATTAATTAAATTAAATTAAAATGTGGAATACAATTATAATAATCTTCCTTCAATTTATATTTCGTATGGCAATGGAATAACTGCAAAAAATTAAATCTAATATCATGGGATAACTTTCGGTGAAAGTTTATATCACATAACCCCACTTTTCCTAATAACATTGAAAAATTGTATTTTGTAGATATATGAATCCATTCGCTTTACCTTATTTTTCTATTATAGGGACTCGATTCACATGACGTCACACAGCTTAAAATGGCACATCTATGGTGCGGGACAGTCATACCTTGTCTGTCTGTATACCGTGGTCTCATTGGAACATATGAGCCGGTGAGAGTCATAGTGGCGTAAGTCAATAATTTTCAAGACCAAATTCTTATTTCTTAACCATCATGAAGTAAGTCAAAATTTACAGTTACAGTTACTGATGGCATTGTTTCATTGTCTTTTTCAACAAAAGATGTCCATACTTTTTATGGCCCGAGGTACGAAACTACAACTTACTCTAAGCTATGCAAACTTGACTGACGCCGCTCTGATTCTCACCGGCTCATATTTGGACACCACATTCATGATTTTTTCATGTATATTGGCCACGATTTCTCGATGTTCGTATAATGCAGATTTTCCAGTATGTCCTTTTCGGCCTTTGATCTCCAATGGACTTGGGTTCTGAGCACTGCCTCTTAGCCGTTTTAGCGCTTCCACTTTGTTTTGGCTCCCAGAATAACAATTTTCCTCGTTCCCATTTTTTTTTTTTTTTTTAACTTTTAGATCAAATCCTATTTCCTCCTATAATTCCGCTGTTGGGCTCTCTGCTTCTTTTATTTTATTTGGCAGTACCATGTTAATGGATATCATCCTCCATCTCCTTATCTTTGATGTTTTTTAAACAATAAATAGGCACTTACCAAATATATGCTGAACTTTGTAGCTAGAAGTGCTCTTTCCACTTTCACAAAGCACACTAAATATAAAATGTAGAAAATATAAAAAAAGTGAACAAGAAACTGGAAACAAATGTCCCCGCATTACACATTTCATATGTAAATTTGATCAAACGTTGTTCAAGTGCACGCATTGCCAATTATAGAATTGTCTTATCTAAATGGATAATGTACCTAACGGAAAATTTAAACAAGACTTGGATTCGGACAGGCCTTGAATACATGAGAATTTATCTTGTAGAATTAATAATACGCTCTCAGAATCTATCTATCTGTAGTCTAAATAAATAAATCAGATTCGCTATTTATCATAAACCAGATACTGGAAATAACAGATATTTACCTTAATTAATTCTTGTTAGATATATTTCTAATAAGATTCCCACTCATCTTCGTTTCACACGGACTGTTCTTATTTCAATCTTTATTCTTGGAGACATGCGTCAAGATCCTCGTTAGGACTTGTTTTAGATTAAATACACACTGAATTATTTAAACTACATTAAGACAGCATACGACTTATTCATACTGCCCACACTAAATACTTTCAACACAGGATCATAAATATATCGGAATACGTCTTTGTTCAGTGTGCGTAAGAATGTCAAAAAGTTGCAATTCTTAATGCTTGAATTACATAGCATCACAATTGCAGACTTTTTACATCACTTCAGTACCAATTTTTACTAGGAGTAAATTTGATTGAAAATTTTTTATCGTAGTTGTATATTATTCAATACGGTTGTAATAAACTAGCCGATTTCGAAACCGGTAGACACATCTACATATTCCCATATTCAATTTGATGAATTGTGGTACGATACTTAAAACAGGTAAATTCTCCGACTGAACAGTTGATGTTTCCAATACAGTTTTCTTAAAGTTCAATTTCTGTGGAATATATAATTAAGGATTTTCTTTCAAAATTGTAGTTACTGTATTGAGGGCAATATCAAACACGACCTTTTGCCATTGTAGAAAAAATACTAGAACGACTACTAATTTATTTATAAATACATTTTTATTGAATCTAGCGTGTGTCCTTTGGGCCTTATGTAGTAAAGTAACCCTTTTCTTGGTGATTCTTAAAATATATAGTGAGTTGAAAAAGACGTGGATAGTTGAAAAAAAACTCAATGCGAAGGGAACACGTACTTTCTCCTAGAGTGTACAGTGGACTAACACTGTGACGAAACATGGACACACACACACATAATGGCGAACAAACTGGCAGGTAGACGTAGTGAAGATGGACGTGTACGAAGAACACAATGATTACGGGACATGCACTTTATGATAGATTTCACTCTAGAACGTTCAACATTCGATCGCTCATTCCATTCATGCTATCCCCTCTCGTATATAAAATAATCGCCCCAAAAGCTAGAATTGATCAAAGACCAATTCTTATGATACCCTAGCTGAATGTTCGTGTGTAATTTCGTATGGTCATCCATCTCTGTCTGTGCAAGTTTGATATTTGAAGTTGCTTTTCGCATATATTTCTAGAACGTTTCGACGGACAGTAAAAATTATTATAACCAATTTCATATTCTGAAGAACTTTTCAGTACAGTATACGTAGAAAACATAAATTTATATATGGCAACCCCAAGAAGAGGTTGCCCGAATTCGTATTTCTATGAAAATTTCAGCTCTCTACGTTGTCGCGTTCTCAGGCAGTGTCCAAATATATGTATAGTGAAAAACGAAAGTTTGTATAATAACCCTACGAAGGCGTTATCCGATTTGTCCTATTTTCGAACTTAAATCTAATTTTTTTTAAAAGGGCCGTGTGCAAAATTTCAGCTCTCTAAAGGCTGAAGTGCAATGCAACGCAAAGCATCTTCCGGAGAGAAATGTATGTCAAATTTACGCAGTAAAACTGAGGTGGACGCTAGCTGCTTACAATGGACGCATACTTAATTTAAAGTGATAGCAAATGTTGTGCCAAAATTGAATCGAAAAAAATATGGAGAAAATTATAAAACTATGTTAAATTTGTTGTTTATAATAGAAACGCTACGGGATATTACAGCGTTGTTTTTAGAAACATGAAAGAGAATGACGCACAGCAGTTTTTTAAACAAAAAAGGAATAAAAATAATAGTGTACGAGTTTATTGTTGAGTTTGTTGAAATCCCATGTTTTATTATAAATGGTTTTATTTTTCCATACAGCAACGATTACTGGTCAAATTTAAAAATACTTATTGTCACCATTGGTTTCATCTTCCGTTGCTTTTATCACTTTTACATTCCTTGTTCACATTGTTTTGACTGTCCAAAGAAATTTTAACTTTCAGTAATAACTACTTGAAGATTCACGTGAGTTAAACAGTTTTGCATATTTCTAGACCTCCCCAATTTAAAAACTGTGTAAGAACGTGGTTAGACTTCTTCCATATCATTCTGCTCACGAAAGCTCCACGTTTTCATACAACATACTGTTACGAGTGTGGCCTTAGTTCGTTATTGAAAACACAATATTTCAGATATAATTCAAAAGTTCTTTCTTTATTTAACTTTACTGTTTACTCTCACAATTCGCAAACAATTACCAAATCAACTCCTGAGTTATCGCTAGTACTATACTTCGTTCACTTCACTGTCTGAAATCAGACTCCGCCTCCTGGATGTGAGAAGCGCCGTATTTATACTCTACAAATTGTACTAGAACCTTCCTGAATATTCTATTCTCCGAACCCGAAGTTAACTTAGATGTCACTAACCTAAAGTTGCTTCCATTTCCAACAGATGTAGCTTGTGTCACTTTGTTGCACGTAACAATACTTTTGCCTCTTTTTCTGTATTTTCTTATTATTTTGAAATTCATAGGATCGCTTAAAAACACTTCTTCCAAAATTACTTAAACCAAATAATTTATTCAAGTAAAATATTTTTTCCACCTTTTTCTGCACGTACCGCGTTATTATCTGGATGTCGAATTTCCTTGAACTGCTTTGGCCTGCTCTGGAGTATTGTCATAGTTTTCATTTTAATCAATAAGACGTCACTGTTTGAATATAAATTTAATCAAAAAACAATCAAATTCACTCTGAATTCTAAAAAGTTTGAATTTCCAATCATACATATATAAAATGTGTTCGATTGAATGGGTTTGAATTCGGAGCGAATCTGAATTTCAAACGAGTTTGAAACGATTACGTACACTTTGGAATAGCAATAATGCAAATAAATGCTGCTTGCAATTTCAGGATCATTTTAAAACTTATTTTCAATCGATTTATAAGTATATCCGGAAAAAACATATAGTATAAAATCAGAATTAATCTAAAACTATCCCACAGACACATAAATAGAATTTAGCTTCATCCATAAATTTATAATGGTATCTATAAAATCTTTCTGAACTTCAACATCATGACGTATCACATCCATTGCTCCTCAAAATATATATTTGGTTGAGTCGTAAATAATTTCCGTTTTTTATATCAGACATTTATTTTGCTTTCATTAAATAACAAAATTATATTAATTTATTATGTATGACTTTTTCTCCTCTTTCTGATTAATGAGTCATACGACTCAATTGTGCAAATTAATAAAGCAAATTTAATTTAATTTAATTTAATTTCTGGCAGCTTATCAATTCCTTCCTTGTAAAATGTGGTTGGTTTAGACTGAAAGAGTTTTTCGACAACCTGACTGACTTGCTCTTCAGAAATAAAAGTTTTTCCATTCAAAAAGTTTTGTAAGGAACAGAAAAGATGATAGTCTATCGGGGCAAAATCTGGGAAGTAAGGTGGGTGTGGTAAAACAGGCTATATGTGGTCGCGTATTGTCGTGTAAAATGACGTTTTTGCTATTAACAAGTGCAGGATGCTTTTCATGGAGTTTATCTTTCACTCCTTTGTGATAGATAACCCATTTTTCATCGCCTGTAATAATCCTGTCTGAAAAAGGGCGCGATTTTTACCCTTGAGAGCAGACTTGCGACATGCGAACTTCTTTATTCCGTTCACTGAGATTGTGAGGTATCCATACTCCTAACTTGATGACTTTCCCTACGTTCTCCAAATTGCTGCAAACATTTGATTATAATGTATTCAAACTTTCTTCTATATCTCTTGTTGACTTATGTGGATTTTGCTCCAATATTGCCTTTAAAAGGTTGTCGTTAAGGTCGGAAGAACGTCATGTTATCGGTTCGTCCTTTAAATTCTTATCTCCAGAACGGAATTTGGCAAACCAATTTCTAACTGCCTGATCGGTTATTACTCCTTCATCGGATACACTGCATATTTTTTCCAGCTGTCGCCTTAGCACTATTGCTTTGTTTAAATTCTCAAGGCCCCACATGACGAATATGCACTGTTTCACTCTCCATTTTAGAAATTAGGAATTAATGAAACGTGAAGACAAAACAGTTGTCAAAAGAACTTATTTTTGAGTCGACCTGTAATATTTTTTCTTTTTTATTTCTTTTCCCGTAAAATTTGCTTGTACGAATGTGCCTAGGTGATGAGCTGACAATTTTAAATTTAAAAGCTATAGTTACTAACCGCATTCATATTCGCCTCCTGTATAGATCGAAATAACGGAAACTAACCATATATCTCTTATCTATGTACTATGTATTGTAGTAAGCTGCCATATAATTTTGTTTTATTGTTTTTTATTTTCTCAAATGCACGCAAGACCTTTTTAAAATTATAATTTTATTAATTTCTTATTCATTTTTTTCTTTTTAAATTTTATTTTTATTTAAAATTCCCAGCAACCTTCCCTTGTACCTTCACCGACACCACAAATGTCTGCCACGCTACCAAAAATCCAAGTTTCTACAACATCAACAAAAAAACAATCAAAACGGTATAAATCAACTACTGTTCCTACGATTGCGGCGGTGCCTGCAGCCCCAACAGATTTTCGTGATGATCCATTTAAGGATTATCGCTATGAAGATCCATTCAGTATTAAAGATCCATTCGCAGATGATGATGATGATGAAGATGATGCTAGTTCAGAAGGTAAAGTTGAAAAAACGTTATGTGATTAACTATTTTTGATTCTTCCAAATTTTTTGTAATCATAAACAAAAAAAAATGCTCTAAAAATATCTTTTCAGATGATTCCAAAAAGGCGGAAATATTCAAAAATCAAAACACACTCAAAACTCAACAGCTCGGTGATTTTATAGATAATTTTAAAATTAGTTCAGTGCCTTCAGATGGAAGTAATAGATCACAAGGTAGCACCCCTTTAAATGTAATGGACAATTTTGCAGATTTTGATGCCTTTGGTAATATCAGCGGCAACATTAATAATAACAATTCAATTACAAGTACGACGCCAGCAATATCATCATCATCAACAATTACAACAAAAACAACAAACACACACAATTCGACATTTGAAGATTTCTTTTTTGATACCTTTAATGATAATTTCAAAGCTGTCGACAATAAGAATTTAAAATCAAAAACTTCGGTATTTGATGCATTTGGTGATTCAAAAAATCTGACAACAGATAAAACTACAAAATCTTCAAAAGTTTTTGATGATTTCAATGATAATTTTGATGATTCATTTTTTAAAATGAAAATTTCCGGCACCTCTGATTTATTAGAGTCAAAATCGAATGAAAATTTTGCAACGTTTGATGCATTTGGTGATGATTTTGCTGGAAGTTTAAATAACGCAAAAATCCCAACATCAAATAAAGTACAAAATAATGTTAAACTAAAAAATAATTCCAATGATGGGGTATCAAAACTTCCAGAGAAATTTGTTGAAGATTATTCACAGGGTGATAAATTTGATGCTGATTTACAAGCGGTGCTACAACGGAGTATTCGCGACAAATAATGAATTATTTTGTCGGCGATAAATGAATTTATTAATTTCTCTGCCTATAACCAAAACTCTCTAATAATAGTATTTTGTAGAAGCATATGAATATATAGTAGTTTATAATCGCTTACATTGTCAGTGAAAAGAGCTTTAAAAGTAATTAAAGAAAGAAAGAAAAAATGAAAGAATTTTCAATACTCGATATGAATGCGAGTAATCACAATAATTATGGATGGATCCAGTTCAATTCAGTTATTTGTTATAGATGTTATTCATTTCATGTACCATTAATATTATTTTATTTATTAACTTGGAAGATTATTGTTTTTTTTTTTAGTACTTTTTTTTTGTTTTTGTTTCTGTATTTTATTCTCAAAACATATAACACTATCACTTTTTTCTATGCAAAGATTATAATTACACAGAACCTTTGCTGTATTCCAAATGATGATTTATTATCAAAAATAAAATTTCTTGCAAAATGTGTTAATTTATTGTATTCATTTATTTTATCCTATTTACGGAAAAAATGAAAAATTTTAATTGGAAAAACTTTCACATTCAGAACGGTTTCATAGAATTAAAAACCGCCGTGATTTGTAGATAATTGAGATATAAAAATGGTAGCAAATGAAAAAGAAAAACTATAAATTTTTTATGGAGGTAAGGGCTGGACACTAAAGTTTTGCACATGTTTTACCTGCGAGTTATAAAATGAAGCAATGCCTGTGCAACCCTTACTATCTGGGTTTTTTTTAATGACTCATGTGGTTTATTGAAGCAATTATGAAATAAGTTTCCTTAAAGTATTACTAGTCATGAATTCGAAACTGGAAGACGCGCAAAGACATTTTGCGATTTTTTTCGGAAAATAAATGGACAGTTAAACGCGCTATAGACAAGTTCAACGAAGGATTTACAGTGAAAGACATCCTAGAAGTGGAAGGCCAAAAGGTACAAGTGATGCAAATTTAGAAAAGAAGATAGTTGGCTTCATTGAAAGGAACAGATCGATGTATGTCTATTCGTGACTTGGCAAAAAAGTTCGGTGTGAGTCATTCTTTAATAAATAAAATTAAAAAAAGGAATAGTATAAAGACATCCAAAAAACAAAAATGTGCAAAACGAACCGTCAAGCAGAAACATGAGCTATTAGAAGGTCAAAAACGTTATATAAAAAAATTTGCGATGAAGAAGCTTGTATTGTAATGGATGACGAATCATATTTTAAATATGATTTCAGTACACTACCTGGACCTCAATACTACAGTGCAAAAGACAAAAGGGATGTTTCTTATGTCGATAAACACATCCAGGAAGAAAAATTTGGTAAAAAGGTGCTGGTGTGGCAAGCTATCTGCCAGTGTGGGATGAGAAGCAATCCTTTTTTTTCACAGAAGGGACCATTAACACTGCTGTTTATCTTAAGTAGCGATACTCCAATAAACAATCAATTGATTTAGTTAATCACAAAGAACAAGTAGTCTTTTATTTCACTTGGGATCTGCTGTTTACAACTGCGCCCATCGTACCTACTAGCGGACATCTGCTGTTTACAGCTGCGCCCGTCTTAGTAGCGGAGGTCTGCTTTTTACAAAGCTTCTACTATCTTTTCTTCGGTCACCTTGTTGATACATAACAACGAGAGTTCATCATCATTTACTACTACATGGCAACCGTGTATATATATATATATATATGATTACAATTTACATTATTATTATAGTAGATACAAAAAAATTTTTGAATGTTTGAAAATTGTAGGTATTTTTTTTCCAGAAGCAGCTGCCCGGTCCCGGTTAAAACTGTGAGGACGCGCTCGCCAGCGAATTCATTTTCAACTCAACGGAAATTCTTCTTGCATGCCAACTGCGTGACATTGCATACAGGCAGTGGAAGAGGAATAAGACAAATCTAAACTACAGGGCTTTTCACGGTCAGAGGAGACTAGCTGACTACATGATCCGGGCTAAACTTAGAACTAAGACCCTTGCGGGACTTAGAGACGGGAACTCCATCAATTGGAGGAAAGTAAACGACATTGGGCTTGGCTATAAGGCTAAGACCCAGTCTAACTTAAATCCTGATGAATTTGCCGATTTTCTTTGCTCAAGCACTACAACCCATCCCTCCCCTCCTTCTATTTCCATCCAGCCTCCTACTATCTGAACTGATATTTTGAACATCGGGCCGAACTCGGATCACACCCAACGCTTGCAATCAACCAACATTCATCCTATATCTAGTCCGGCTTCTGACAACACCCCAAACGAGTCCACTGTGGTACCCAACAGTACATATCCAGCTCCTGAAGAACATCCCAATTTCAGTATTAGGAACGTAACCGAGATTGAGGTAATTATTGCATTCACTAGGGTCAAGTCCAACGCAGTGGGACACAATGATGTACCAATAAAATTTTACAAATTCATTTTACCGTTCATAATTCCAATTGCTACCCATCTCATCAACCGACTCTTATCAAGCTCACATTTCCCTGACCGATGGAAACTCGGATTGGTCACGCCCATTCCAAAGACGGCTTCTCCTGCCAATATCTCAGAATGGAGACCATTCACTATACTGCCAGCAATATCAAAAGTCGGAGTTCCTCATTGCTGATCAGATATCAACCTTCGTCACCGAACGCAATCTTCTATCTAAAATGCAGTCTGGCTTTAGACGCTTTCACTCAACCAGCACTGCGCTGCTTGAAGTGACAGCAGACATCCGAGACATGTGTGACAGGGGTCTCTCAGTGATCCATGTACTACTTGACTTCAGCAAGGCATTCGACTCAGTGCGTCACGAAAGGCTAACTTCAAAGCTTTTCTCCCACTTTAGTTTCTCCCCCTCCGCCACTGAGATGATTCGCAGCAGATCTTTCATGGTCAAATCAAGCGAAACATATTGCAATATAAGACCCTTACGATCGGGCATTCCCCAAGGAGCGGTCCTAGCCCCCCTTCTATTTTCTCTATACATCAATGACGTGGGGGAGATTCTCAATAATGTTCATTTTCACATATACGCAGATGACATTCAGATATACATCGGTTCTCCGGCAGATAGACTGCACGAATCAATACAAATTATAAACGATACTCTAGCTGATATCGCATCTTGGGCAGCTGCTAATGGCCTAGCACTTAACCCAACCAAAACACAGGCCATTGGGTACGCTATTAGACCCAACAGAATCGCTAATCTATTATCTCAAATTCCATCCATAATTATATTGGGCCATAGCATCCCTCTGACACCGAAATTTGTGAAGAACCTGGGGCTCCTTATGGATCCCTGCCTCTCCTGAAAGACACATATAAATTTGATGTGCTCTCGAATATATTATGGACTCCGCTCCCTCTACGCAGTTTCCCCTCATCTTGATGAGACCACAAGATTACGACTATTCACTGCACTTATACTACCACACTTTCGTTATGCTGACATCCACTCTCACAATCCGGACTATCCGAGCTGCTGCGTGCTCTCAAGGCATGTGCCAGATTCGTATTCAATCTGAGACGCAGGATGCATCTGGGTCCATTAGTGGAAATCTTCCTCCCTGGATCGCTACAAGGAATGTATGACCTCGCAGCACTGTCCTTTATACATAAGGCCAGGGTTGGTCTATTGCCAGGGTACGTGTGCGATCGCTTTTCGTGGAGTGACAGGGACAGCCGCAGACTGATATACCCTAGGGTGAACACTCAGTTTGGCAGCAAAAATATCTACTCCCAGGGGGTTACAAAATGGAACAGCCTCCCAGGTGACATCAGAGAAATTGGATCCATAAAAGAAAATTTAAAAATAAAGCTACGTGCTCTCTGATGTCGTAATTGCTATGTCGTAGGGTCCATAACGTTGAAAAATTCTTATATATCTAAACACAGCTAATGTCTAAACACCAATAACTGCTATTCGTAAGGCCGTCACAATACAACTCTGGTTTAGTAATAAAATTAATTTTTAAAACTTAAATTATATTGAATATTTTGATTTAAAAAAAAAAAAAAAACCTTAACATCATCAAGGGTTTATACCAATTTATAGCCTGTTCGCCTCCATTCCTCCATTCCGAGGTTGGATGCTGTTTTTATGTTTAAATTGAATAGTTTCAGATTATGCGAGTAATTTTTCTATTTATTATTTATTCTTGGGTTTGTTCACCTGGTGTTCACTTTTTATACTTTTTCCGCTCGCATCTTCAATGCATCTTCAATGTAGGTACTACATTTCGCATATGTAACAATTGAACAACGTAGATGTAAAGAAAATATTTATAGTTAATTTGATTTTCCTCAACTGATTGTTTTTTAAATATTTAATGAGTTTTTAATAATGCGAATTTTTATTTATTTTTCTTGCAATACTTTTATTGGTTTTCCTGCTTTTATAATTTATAAAAGAATAAAATAAAATTTAAAATAGGACAAATCGAAATACGTTATAATAGTGCATTACTATATTTTTCAAGTACAGTGTGCTTCTGCCTTTCTAAATTTACTATTTCCCAAACGTTCCGCCAGTTTAATGTAATTGTCAAATGTCAGCTGTTATCGGTATAATGCAGAAAAGCTCAAAAAGAGATTCATCAACGAACTAGTCTTTGGATTTCATCATTGGTCGTCAGTTTTGTTGTTGGTAAATTTATAACATTTGTGAAATCGAAATAATTTATCGGCACAGAGAAAGTAAATAAAAACGTTGACAAATTGTGGGTTTTTCTGTTTTTGAGAGTTTTATCACTTAACTTGGACCCGTTTTCTGGCAGGACCCAATTAATTATGTTTACAATCAACAATTATGATTACGAGTGCACGAAAAAGTGCAAGTGTAAAGAACATGGAAAGGCTATTACTTCAGCGTTAACAAAACGAGCTGTTTCCGATGATAAATTGTGTGCATATATTGCAAAAACTTGCAAGAATTTTGCTGAAATAACTGATACCTTGGTATTATGGTTTTTAAATAATATATTATTTCATAAAAGACAATTCTTTTATTTGTTGGATTGCTGATTGGTAAGAATACTGAATTGCTCCATGGATGGCTACTATTTTCGTGGCCAGCAGATCAGGGGATCACTAGTGCGCTTGCGCTCCTTTAAAATACATTTCATAAAAATTTGAAGGCTCGTGCCAAAAAGACTGGTTTTGTTTTAATACATACCAGACTAAACTATACTAAAGGTTGGTTGCAAATTTAGCAATAGCTTATATGATCCCCCATTTCATATGGAACTCAAGAGATAAGAAGTTCTAAAAGTACTCTATTTGCATTTCGAAAAGGAGTTTATTCAAGAGGATAGCACGGCAACGGCAACATGAAGATTCTTCCAAAGTTTCAGGAATGGAAAGGTCATACCTAAATACGAAATTTACGTCAATGAATTATGATTTTTTAAGTTATTCCGATAAAATCCCATAATATACAATTACTAAAAAATATTGAAAGACTCTGGACAAGGCCACGACAGTGAACGTAGATACTTAAGCAGATCAAAGTTAGCAAACTAATCAAGGACCGTTGAATATTTGTTTTTGTATTCTTTATAAATCTGTAATCATCATTGGTCGGCAGAATTTTTCTACTAATGTCTTTCTCTAATTAAATTTCAGGGTAGAACAGCTCTTCATGTTGCTTCTTCATTGGATAGATACGCAATCGTCGAATGGCTGCTTAATCATGTATATAGTTTCAAATTTAATTTGCTTGTAGATATCCTTTTTTAATTGTTATAATTCAAGGGTTCTCTAATCAATGCTAAAGACACCGAGTCTGGGAGCAGTGCTCTTCATCGTGCTATTTTTTATGGCTGCATAGATTGTGCTGTGCTGTTAATGCGCTATGGTGCAAGTATAGATCTAACTGATGCTGATTTTCACTTACCATTGCAGCATGTATGTCGATTGAGCGATTTGGTTTTTTATAAGAACATGTACGTTTTCATGGAAATTGAATTATGTTCATTTAAAAGAAATTTTAATGATGATGGTTTGTTCGTTTAGACCAGTAAATAATGAACTTTTGGTATGGGGGACAAACAAGAACTACAATCTTGGATTTGGAAATGAACAAGGCAATAACTATCCACATTTTATCGACTATTTCCGGGAAGGAGAATATTTGTATTACATCTATTGCGATAAGTACATATCACAGTCTATTCTTGGACAAGAAGGGAAATGCTTATTCTGTTGGTCATGGAAAAGGCGGAAGACTTGGTTATTTTACTGATTCCTTTGATTTATCAATAAGATTTTTTTTACCTATCTACTAATTTAGGTATTGATTCTGAGAGTAGTTTACCATCCCCGAAAAAGGTAAAAATATTCAAAAAGAGCCCAGATGAAAAAGTGGTATGCATCAGCTGTTCTAAAAATCATTCATTATTGTTGACGAGTAAAGGTGGTGTTTATGCATCTGGGCTTAATACAGATCAACAACTTGGAATTGTCCCAGCTCCTGAAAAATTAAAATTGTTTAAGAAGATTTCAGCATTTACTCAGTATGGGATAGAATGTCTTGACAAAGTTATTGCCAAAGATCGTTATTCCGTTGCGTACAGCCATAATGAGTTATTTGTTTGGGGTGCTAATATTGGACAGTTTGGACTAAATAATAGTATATCACACTTTCAATTGCCGAGACAGGTAATCTATATTAGAATGTTTGCTGTGATCTGAGTCCTAGATATATTTAGGTATCGATACCTGAGATGAATATTCGATGTGTGGATTCTAACAATGTAGCCATTGCCTGCTCTACATCACCTAAACAAGTTTATCTCTACTATAACTATAAACCGAGGGCTGTGAAGTCTCCGACGTAAGTAAATTAAGTTACAGGCAAATTCTATGAACTGATAAAAATCTATGCATTTGTGTTTTAGTATGGAAGACATTAAATCTGTATGTTTGTCTGGCGGTGATGATGAGAAAATAAATAAAGTCTCACCAAATCCTTTAAAATTGTTAGTACTTACGGATACGAGTAACATTTATATTTGGTATGAAGACTCACAAAAATTTCTTCGGTAAGACCTTCAAAAATCTCAAAGGGCTAATATTTCTTAAATTCATCAATTTTTCTTGCAGATGTTTTTTCTCTCATTTACGTGTATCTGATATTGACAAAATTCTTTATAAGTCAAATCAAGTTATGTTACTATCTCACGGGGATGTCTACATAGGAAATACCTCAAAAGTTCCAGTCCATAAAATCGATCATAGCCAGAGTACGTGGTATTCATGTGAATTTAAAAAAGATATGTGTGTTGATAAAAAGATTCGAATGGATGTGAAACGATTACCAAGTATTGATCGAGCTGTGTATATTGCTTGCGATGATGATTTTGAATCCTTTGTGTGGTGCAGGAGAATTCGAAGAAATATTATGTCATTCCCAAAATTATGGGTGAAGAATATAATTATAAAAAATTATTAAACGACGCCAGCGAATTTGATCTAACGCATGACATCGTTTTTTACGTTGATAATCAAACCTTTTATGCACATAAGCTTATTGTGTACTCAAGATCGTCTGGTCTGAAGGATATTATCGAACAATTTCAGGATAAAGCAGTCAATTTGAATTTTAAGGATTTAACAGGAAAAATGTTCGAACTTATTTTGAAACATATTTATGGAAACTACTTTGTAACGGATGACGGTGAGTATAATAATGTACCTAATATAATACTAAAATATTTTATTAGCCAATAATTCGTCTGAAACATAGCGTTTAAATGTAGCTTAGAATGTAATACTGGATAATAACTTAAATACTGAAAAATTAGTATGTTAACTGAGACTTAATCGACCCAAAATTCAGGGATATATGTATAGATGCTTTTGTTTGATTTTTACAAAAAGATGACGGCCTTTTATAACAGGCCGTGCAAAATCCAAGGCTCTGTTATTCAGCCGGATATCGTGTAGAGAAAAATATGTTTCAGCAGTAACACTGGAACTCTTAACGTTCATATGCTGTCCCAGGTTGTCATGCCGTTTGAAGGAGACCTAAATTGCGTAGCCTCTCAAAGAAATTAGTTATATGTTCGGTATCGAATTCAACAAAGTCCTCTTCTGCTTTGTCCCTTTTGGTGATAGTATACATATTTTTCTTCTCATTTAGCAAAGACAGCTGACATGAGACTTTACTAGATTCGAATTTCGAAATTAATTTTGCTAGGTTTACAAACTGGTTGGTTAAGTGTTCGGAAATGTGTTACCCGGACAAATTATCGAGTCTAAAGTAGTATTGAGTTCGAGTGAAATGTGCCATTTCCACACAAACCACACACATTTTAGCGCTGTTAAAATGTCTCGTTTGTGTTATCAAGATATACAAATTGATTATTTTGTTTTCTCAAAATTAACATACGTCAAAATTTTACCAGCGATTTTAATGTGAATTATTTGGAGACCACGTTAAATTTTACTTTGCCCGAACTCGATACTAGGTTTAATGTTTCAGGAAAATATTTCACGTCCCTTCAATTTCCATAGCTCTAAAAAACATCTTAATTAACTGGTAAGGTGCTAAGGTATTTTTACATTCTCTATCATTCACTTTGTTGGATGGAAGCTGTAAAGGAATAGCCACGTAAGTGATTATCTCCCACCCTAAAGGATGATATTCAAAGAAAGCATTATCAACGTTGAGGGGTTATAGGAAATTGTAGAATCATTAATTGTTTTCCTTGATTGGCCAAAGAGAAAGTTTACTTTTATTTCCTTTTCGAGTTCCAGTGCTTCATCATAATATGACTGCAAGTCCCATTTAAATCGTTGCAAGATGAATCATGGTCGCCATCCTCAAAATTTTGTTATCACGTTCAAGGGGAAATAATACTCTTCTATCTGCGTATTTGAGTATACAGAAAAGTGCTGAAGTTGTGTACGTGTTTTATATTTTTTAGACATTGAAGAAATCCAACTTTCATTGAGGCCACGTTATTTCGAAGATCTTTGGGCTGTTTGTGAAATTTTTCTGAAATTCGCTGAGAAATTTGAACTAAAAGACTTGGTAGCGCATTTAAATAGGTAAAAATTCTTGATACAAACTAGAAAAATAAACTAATCCAAAATTGATTCTTCTTTAATTAGATATCATTGTTATCCGGACAATCTGAATGAGACTTTTGAAAAGCCAAAAAAATGTTTTACTAACTTAAAACCAACATCATTTCCCAATTTGTACGATCTGACAATTAAGTGTGCAAATGATCGAGAAATTCGAGCTCATAAATGCGTACTGGTTACACGACTGGAATACTTCAATATGATGTTTAACAATAGCTGGTCCGAGAATAAAATCATCAATCTTTCCACTATTCCGTACGAGTATATGGTATCTATAATCGATTTCCTATACACTGATGATATTGATATATTCCGCACACAATATAATTCTGAAAACTTTCTATACAATATGATTGTCATCTGCGATCAATTTTTCATAAATAGACTTCGAAAAGTCTGTGAAATTTTAGTTCTCGAGAAAATCACAATAAATAAATGTGGAGAAATGCTTAACTTTTCCTATGCATATAATTGCAGTCTACTTAAAAGAGGCTCTTTAGATTTTATTTGCCAAAACTTGGAGAGAGTCTTATTTCACCGAAGTCTAGACGTTTGTGAACCTGAAGCTTTGAAAAATATCTGTACACACTATCGACAGATTTTTAAAGAAGTTTTCGATTTTCGAGTTATAACTCCAGACTCAGACGCTGTATCTGATGATGTTCTGCAGATATTTGTGCAAGATTTTACTGTTGATTTAGATTACAAAATGTCAGAGGAGAGCGGGAAAAAAGTAAAAGGTAAATCAAAAACTAATAAAACTGCACAGAATAAAAGAAATTATGAAAAAGAGGCGATTTCTTCTATGATGGAATTATCACTTCGGCCGAACATCCCTGAATTAAATAGTACAGAAAGCAAGAAACCCGTCAGCGAAGGAGTAGAACAGGAATCAAAGTTTGAGTTGGAATCAAATTCATGGATGAAAGTTAATGACAAGAAAGAGGAGAAAAAGAGGAGTCCTTTAGTTGCTGTTACGATGAACAATATTCTAAAGGATGAAAAAAAGTCAAAAAATGAACTTATAAACCTCAATCAGTATGTTAAAAGTACCTCACCAAAAACTCAAACCAAAACACCAATTGATTTGTTACGAATCAAAGATGAAACTACATCACCTGCTGCTGTGCGATCTGGCTTCAATTTGGGTGATTTTACTGCAATGAAAAATGAAAAAATTTCTCAAAAACAGAGAAAGAGATTATCATCTGAATCTAAGACAGATGTTAAAACTACACCAACAAAATCAATTCCTATTCCAGAAAGCCCGAACGCCTGGGGGGGTATTGCAAACAATTCAAATTTTGAGCAATCTTCTTTTGCTGATATAATCAAATCACCTAAAACTCCAACATCGAAAGATCTATCACAATCGCCTGAAAAATCTTTATGGTATCCAGATAAAGTAAAATCTTCTCCAGAAGTTCGACAGCAGGAGATTAATTCAACATCTACCTCAAGTGGTGGCACGTCCAGTTTTATGCAAATTTTAGAGGATGAGCGACGCCAAAAGGAATATTGTGAGCGACTGAAAACAAAACCTTTAGTATTGACGCAAATTGAAGAAACCGCAATTGCAGAGCTCAAAGTATTTTACAATGTTGACCATATTGATGATGAGATCATCACAGTAGAAAGAAAGATTGTGCCAGTTACAATGAACTTTGCTGTGTGGCAACGAAATTGATTTCTGTGTATTTAATATTGTAAGGATATCTCATTGTCAGTGTAACTTTGTTACAGTCTTAAGACTGTTTACATTTTTGTAATATTGTATTTTGTGCTGTGTGTTGCTAAGCGATACCACTTTTTTTGTGGTAACTAGCTAAAGTGAATAAAGTTGACGTTTCTAGAATGTATGTGCCATTTTCTGTTACGATCCACATATTAGTAGCGCCATCATCTGGTTCCTTTGAATGTCTATAATAAATATAAAATCAGATACCTAGGGCTGTAAATACCAACGCATGCGTAATGATTATTCCTATCTGAAAATAGTCCCGCTTGCTTGAGAGATAAACACCAACTTGTAGAAAACCAAATTTTTTTCCTTATATGGGGGCATTACTCTCGGACATTTTCGGTATATTTAATAACAGCGACGTGACGCGGCGAGTTTGCGGAATACATATAAAAATATGAAAAGAGTGGTCAATATTTAAATTAAATTAATTTACAATTAAATCCATAAATAAAACTTAGCAATTACATAAATATGAACTGTCATATACAGTGGTCACCTCTTGGGAATAATAGAATAGAAATTATATCCCCGGAAAATTTTGGATAAATTATTACATACGTATGTAATACGATGGATTAAATCTCGATTAGCCTTGGTTGTCTCTAGAAATAACCACCGTGATTCAGTTATACCTCCAGTGGGCTCATCTTTTGGCCTTATAGGGTAACCTTTAAAACCGTTCCAAGATCCATCCTGCTTCCCTTAGGAATCTCAGGATACATATAAACTCTTTACTTTGCAGCTTCCCTGACTTGAAAAGAAGTAGCTACATAATAGCCTACCTCTTTTATTCATCAGAGCGAGGCACTCGCAAGGTACATGTTAGACGGTTTCGATTTCCTGTGAATCTTTGCAGAAATCGTTCGCCTCTATTCCCAGTTTACTAGCATGGTTGTCTATGGCCCGTATGACTCGTAATGATCCCTACTAAATTCCTGGTATCAGTTCTACTACCATTAAGGAGTTCCCTTGTCTCCTTCCTGTCATATGCAGGCCAGACTTGCTGCACAATACGGCAGGTTTCCCTGTTGATCCACCGAAGGCGCCCCTGATGATCTCCTCTATTAAAGCTCCGATCGAGGTCTCCACGTTACCACTACGGGGCTATCCATTTAAGAGCCATTTTTGGCCCCCTTTTCAGCCATCACGTTGCTTTGGATATCCTTATTGCCAGGTACCAAGCATGGGGTCACCTTGTCAATTCCTCAAGGCTGGTACCTCCAATTTTTGATTTTACCAGCACATCATCCAGCGCTTTAATGGCTGCCTGGCTATTAGTGTATCACTGATGTGTGTTACGCATAATATCACTGCTATAATTTTTAGATTTTTTAGTATAACTCTACTTTGAGAAAAGCAGCGTCCCCTGCCTGGAAATTAGGCGAAAAGATGTCAGCTGAGATTTTAAAGCTATTGCGCTTCAGCTGGTGCTATTCCCTCAGAAAATAAGCAGAAGACTATTATTTTCGTTAATAATAATGGAAAACCTATAACATATATAAATTTGAAATGCAGTGAAATTATTTAACGAAAAGACATTTCCGCTACTCTTGACATCATCAGCCATCAGCCGACGCCGATTTTCACACGACAGCAGCGGCCGATTTTCACACGACAGCAGCTGCCTGCTATTTTCACTATGATAAGCAACTTGCACAAAAAGTTTTAGCCACAGCGAAATATTTTTAGCCTGGCACCTCCGGCTACCTGTGGAGGAAATTAATTTGTGTTTTGATAGAATCATTTACAAATCTGGCAATTGTAGAATGATTTGTTTTTCCGAGAATTTTGCAAGCAACTAAATGTGGAGTAGATGGTTCGAGATTCTACTTTCCAGCAATTAAATTTGCTACATAACGACCACAATTATCTGTAGTTTCTCTTCGGTAGAAATCCAAATAAAATCATTTCCGATTTCATTCCGTATTTCTTGCAGCAAACTTTGTTGTATAGTTATTCAGCTTATTAAACGGAATATTGCTTCACACAAATCAGTACAAAATACCTTTTTTTTAAAACGTTGCTTTCCATAAGAAGCTATTGACGAGGACCTCTCTTGTTTTTTGTTGCAATGTGAAAAATCGTTTAACGTGCTATTGTATTTGAAACTTCGGGGGGATATTCAGCTTTCAAGTGAGAACGTACTTCTTATCTGCTGGCATTGCAACAAACTACACGTTATGACGTCGCGCAAAGAACTAAATAAAACACAAGTCACGTGCAATAGGGGCTCTTCGAATCTGTAACTAAAGGAAGCGAAATATCGTGTAAACCGAAAATAACTGGTATTTTGAGAATTTTAAACGAAAAAAGCTGGGATAAGATCGTGGAATTTAGTGGAATATACCAATAGATGTCTCGTGAAATCCGTTTCGATTCCTGTAAAGCTTTTGAAAACTTAACTTTTTATAAAAAAAAGCTAAAAAAAAGCAAGCTGGAAAGCAGTAGCGTGGCGTGGACTTGGTGTGAGGGGAAGCAATAAGATTATAATTTTACAAAAGCGTTAAATAACAATGCGTTCGAAAGTTATTGCAGCGATTCTAATAAATTATCTATACCCCTGACGTTAGCTGCTTCTTAATCACCCAGGTGTTACTTTTTGAAGAAAATATGCAACTGCAACAGTGAACTGTGTCGACTGTGCGAAGAATTCAATAAAACCTCAAAGTATATAATATGCGAGTGTCTCGCGCTGCAGCTTTATGGATGGAAATCACTGGAGAAGTATTTATCTCTCTAATTAAGGTTTGCAAACTAACTCGTAAAAGCTCGTAGAAAGATAGATTTAGCTGAACCCCTCTAGGGTAGTTTACCATCGACATCTCTGGTCGCGGTCTCCGCAGGGCCTTAGTGGTCTAGTCACCCCTACCCTTAACCTTATGCTTAAGCACCCACGATCGAGTATGTGAAAGTAGGCATGAATTGCAGTGTATTGGCCATCTGCTTTCAAATTAAAATAAAAGTTATTAAAGAAATAGTCATAGTCAGGTCGAAATTTACTTGTATATTATACACCCTGTTTCAATCATTGAATAAATAACTAATAAATAAGCTGGATATCATTCAAATACAGTGAACGTGAATAGGACACTTGCTGACAGTAGAATGAACTTGGTTGAACTTACTTTGACGAATTTGAAAGAAAACATTTCAGAGTTCTGGGAGTTCAGTGAAACTTTATAGAATTTAATGACCTTAATATATTTAATATTGTGTTGTTTCGGAAGCTTGAAGTGTGCAGTTTTATACTGTTTAGTGTTTTGTGAAATTAAAGCTATTAGCTTTTAATTTAATACACATAATACACATAATTTTATACACAAACACTTGTGGAAATTTCAGCAGAAAACCGCTTTTTACGCAAGTGAATATATTTAAAAAAATATCTTCGTGAATTGAAGAGAAATACACGAAAGTTTTAAGATTATGTGCGATTTGTTTATTCGATAAATGTCAGAAGGTCTCTTCTTTTTAATGGCAGCCCTATATTTCTTTGGAGGCGCAAACGCTTTGGTTATTTACACAGCAATTTGGAGTATAAAAAATGTTCCCATTAAAAATGCTACGATTTCACTACTGCTATGATGAAGCGAATACAAACACAGCGAACTAATCCATTTTACGAGTGGCTTAAGTTTTCACCCGATGATTCGCTTCCTTATTAGTTATTTATTCAATAGTTTCAATTAAAGCTATAAACAAATTTTAAACTTTCAATTTTCTCGGAAATGAAGGAATGATTAATGGTTTTCAGAATATCGAGAGATCCTCAAGAATGTTCTAAGGTACCTAGTAATAACGCCATTTGAACTCTGTAAATGAAATTTCAAAGAACTTGCAAAATATGAAAATGGAGAATTTCAAATTCTTTTATAGCCTTGAAACAAAGTATATCATTCGTCGCGTTCTTCATGCCTTCTCTTGAGATGTTGCAATTTTTGGATTAAACTAAATATCTGAAAAAGTAGATTCGTGATTATGCATACCGGCGACAAATAAATTCTAAGTAAGCTAAATTAAAATATCAATAATTGCTCATTTGCTTATTTGCCTCCGACTGTACGATTTTATCATCAATATAATATTTCAAGCCATCTTCTCTAAAGTAATATTCCCCTATCCGACTTGAAATTCCCCTCAAGAATTCACTATTTCCTATCAGACAGCAAGCGAAATACTTCCTAATCGACCTACCGACAGAAATTGATGGAAGCACAATTAAAAACACCTCCAGTCGAAACAAACACAGCGTTAATCTATCATAAGAAAATATGTCCGTACAAAACCCTCGAGAATACTTGACAAGCCATGAAACAGAACACCTCCCTACCACATGCGAGGCCCAACGTAGTCCTTACATTCTAAAATATTTTCAGTATTCTTATGTAAAACTGACAAAAGTTTGATTTGAATAGGTCCTCCGCCCTAAACTACTATTCATACAGAAAAATGGTGTTCTGATAATCTTAAGCTTGCTTTCCTATCTTCCGAACCGTAACAAAATTTTCATACCTTTCCTAACAAAATTATTTAAAAAAATTACCTTAACCAAATGACTACGATTCCTCAAACAAAAATTCTCAGCTGAGTAATCATTGCAATGTCGCTGTGCCGTCATGGGATGCCGTGGGCTGATGATATCGAATGTAGCTCCCTACAGACTCGGACTACGGCTGCACATACTCACATGCATTTATTACTCAGCTGAGAGGTATTGAGCGTGAAATGGTAAGGTTACTTTGTAATCAAAACTATTTTATTATTTTGTTACGTAAGGTATATAGGTAGGAAGTGTAGCCTTTGGGAAGGTAAGGAGCCAAGCTTTAAATTACTAGAAGACTATTTTCCTGTATGGATAGTAGTTTAGGCTCTATGGCATATATAAAGTCACTGTTTGGCACTTTTCCATAAGCATCAATATAGAACATTTTAGAGAACGGACTCCGAACGCATACATATAGATCTCTGTTTAATGGCTTGGGAAGTATTCTCGAGGGTTTTGGTCCATATGAATGAAGTTAATCGAATACATGCTACCGGTATAGCAGTGTTTGTAGGTCCCATATAAGCTTTTTTTAATTGCATCCCTTAGGTTTGGAACCATTTCTTATTGAGCGTAGCCACACTGTAAGTGGCGAACGAGCATCAGAAGAGTGTGACATAATAGGTAGATGCCTTACGAGTTCGAATGCCATTCATTTTTTTGGGTGTTGTTCGATTACTGATGGAAGCAGAACTGCAAACCACCTCCTCTGGCAGTGGTGTCGGTGGAGATTTCAGAGCCCAGACGTGTTCGAATGCTATACTTTTTGTTACATGTTGTTCGATGCTTTGTTTTTGATTGTTTTGTTCAGAGGTAGGTGATTTTATTGCTTCTCGTTGATAGTTTACAGCGCCGGGCGAATAAAAAGCCTTTACGGAAAATATTGTTGATGAAAATTTGTTGAAGATATTTTTATGTTGTAATTTTTTATTTGATTTCATTTTTATTTGTTTTAATTCAATTAAATCAGAAATCCTAAGGGAAGCAATGCTTCACTTGCTAAAAAGCCAAGCTGGCTTCTTATTTTCAGGGACGAATCAGTTATGAATTTTTACGAAAAAAGCTTAATTTACTTGTTATTCCTGGTCGGTAAAAATTTTGAAGCTATAAAAGCAAGCGCAACGGCTTGATACTATTTTCGGTAAAAATATAAAAAGCGAGCTCAGCTTTTTATTTTTTCTAGCCAAGCTGGGTTTTTATTTTTGCCAGAAAAATTTGATACCTGTATTTTGAAAGGCAGACAGAGGATGTGTTTAACAATCATTCTGTCTGATATCATATCCAGTATTGGATTTGTCTTTATTCGTTCGGTTATAGTGCATAGACTTTTAGAGTCCTACCATTAATCCATCCAGTCTCTTTTTAAATAACGAGTGCCGGTAGGTTCAATAGTGTTTCTAGAGCGTTGGCAGATGTTGTACACCAGTTACCACGCTTGTATAGCCAAATCATTATAATTTGGCTTGAGTCCCCATGTTGAGCCAGCCAGTTTTCTACAGTTCCGCAGCATTAGTGTACTTTTCTGGAGTGTCTTATCTATATGTTTGTTCCAATTGAGCTTATCTTCGAGAGTTATCGAAATATATTTAGCATCTTTGGACATAGCGATCGCTTTACCAAAGTGGGTAGGGCTAGTTAAATTGCTCAATATCCTTCTTCTGGTAAAGGTATAATTTTTGTTTTGCTGGGGTTGACCGATAACTTGTGTACAGCACACCAGTCTTGAACAAACCTTAGGGCCTCTTGAAGCTTTCTAGAAAGGATATTTGCCTTTGGTAATGATAATAAGGTAATCAGTATAACTTTGCGATTCAATACCTTGGTTGTTTAGTTGAACTAAAAGGTCGTCCACTACCATGGACCACAGCAGTGGAGATATGTACTCACCCTGAGGGCAACATCTAGTGGTGTGAACCTCCAGCGCCTCACCAAGCAGCTTCGTCTTAATTATCCTGTTGGAAAGCATAGCTTGAATCCATCTATTATGTGTTACATTCACTCCATGTCTGACCACTGCAGGCATTATTGACTTCAGGGGGTTATCACAGGCGCCTTCAATGTAAAAAAAACAGAGGGCTATTTCACTGTTGTCAATGGCTTTTTCTATACTATTTGTCAGGCTCAGTAAAGCTAGTTCTGTTGATTTTCCTATAATATGTAATTATAGGGTTACCATGTACCTACATAATAAAATTTCCAATTTCAATTTGGTCTCTGTTTAAATGTTGTATCATATAAAATTATACTTTAAATTATTTTAGGAAGGTCAAAATAAAAAACCGGTCTCTTCTGAAAGAAAATCCAGTTTTCAATGTTAAGAACTCACTTGAAAAACCAATTAACTGATTGCAGGCAAACCGGTTTTATGTACAATCATTAATCTGAAAAAACTGCTGCAGCTAAAATCTTAAGTTTTTTCCCTTCCTTTTCCAATAAATCTAGACGAAGAACGTATAAATAATTTATGAAAATGTTTAAATTACATATTTACAAGATTTATTTTACAAAACAAAATTCATTAAAAATATCAGCAAAAAGCTGTAATCGGTTAAGGCTTGATAGAAACCGTCGCAGAGAGAGAGAGAGAGAGACTGAAAACAAAAATCTATTCAACTTAACCATAAAAATAAATAATTAAACCACAACCGGAACAATCATAATCATAATCTACATATATATATGTACATAAAAATAATATCAACGGAATTAAAAAATCAACAAAAACATTAATTTAACTATTTAGGCAGGTAAATGGTAATCAAACATCAAAAATCGTTGACCTCCAATAGTCAAGCAAATGGCACAGGAGGAATCTAGAAGCATTCCTTTCTGAATGCAAATCCGTATTGATCACATTTATATCGAAGTGTTTTCGCCAACTGAGGTGGACCACAATAGAAAACCGTAACTTTTCCTTTCTTTTGGTCGGTTATTTGTTTGAACACTTTATCCCAATTTGGTCGACCAGCATTTGTCCTTGTCTTTAAGCCAGTAATAAGATCCCGTTTTTCCTGAAATATTCATCTATGTAGTTTGGAATATTTTGGAAAAATTCATGCACTTGAATATTACCTTTTGATGTAGTAAGTCCAAAGCCAATTGCAATCCAACTGCCTTCATATCGGTCTTCTGTAGTGCACTTGTTATATACATATGCATCTCTAAGAATCTATAATATAAATGTATGCATATGAAATGAAAATAGCACTCTTGCATACGTATACATGGTACAAAGTTTAACAAGATTTATGGCCTTCCCAAGGCCATCAGTAACACTGGTTCATTACTTGGTGGACAAGCGAAGAAATTTGTAATAAGAAAATCTTTTTGATATTGAAACAAATAAATATTCTTCCATGTCACGCAGCTACCAATAGACAGTTTGTGAAGGTCATATTAAAACTCTTGAGAAATACTTTCCAAAGCCATGAAAAAGACTCCCTCACTACTACATGAGAGCTCTAACTTAGTCCTAAAATTCTAAAATATTTGCAGTATTCTTACGTAAAATTGAAAAAAGTTTGATTTGAATAGCTCGTGCGCCCTAAACTATTATTCACACAGAAAAATGGTCTTCTGATAATCTTAAGCTTACTTTCTTATCTTCCCAACCGTAATCAAATTTTTATATTTTTCCAAACAAAATTATTGAAATTTTTTTATCTTAATCAAATCACTACGATGCCCGAAGCAATAACTCTTAACTGAGTTATAATTGCATATGTGTGGTCCGATGAATTCGAATTAATCTGCCTATAGATTCGGACTATGGCCGCACCTTACATAATTGCAACTATTACTCAGCCAAGAGTTATTGAGCGTAAAATGGTAAGGTTACTTTTTAATCAAAACTATTTTATTTTTTTTTGTTAAGTAAGGTATATAGTAAGTGTAGCCTTTGGGAAGGTACAGAGCCAAGCTCAAAATTAATGGAAGATTGTTTTCCTGTGTGTATAGTAGTTTAGACCTTATGGCATATATAAAATCAATGTCTAGTAACTTTTTCATAGAGAATCGGACTACCACGCACACATATGGATTTCTGTTTTATGGATTGGGAAGTATTTCTCGAAGGTTTTGTAGTAACATTTTAAATTTTGTACCAATGTACGTACATATATCTATATATTATGTATATATATTTAATTATACCGTTCCATGGCTCCACCTAATTCGGCTTGTTCAATTTCAAGTTGTGATAAAAGATTGACGAACCATTCAAAAGAATGTTGATCACGATTTATCCAGAAAAAGTCGACTTTCCTTAAATTCATTACAGTTTTTGGAATGTCACTGGCCCACTCATATTGACAGCGTGGGCAACTATGTCGTGCTTTCCAGTAGCGATGCATAATTGATTGTAAAATCGATGCGAACGGTGTAACTCCAATGCCTGTTCCAATTAAAATTGCATGTTGAGCCCGAAATATGTGACTGGATGGTGCTCCATAAGGACCGTCAATATAAATCTAAATTTTAAATAAAATTTTTATGTTAAAAGCATTTTTTTGCAAGTCTTTTGAGATCTATTTAGGAGAGAGCATGCAACTTATTCAAGCGATCTTTTGAAAATACAAAAAATATATTAAGTAAAATAAAAAAGAACACATTTTGCAATCATAACAGCTGCCCCGAAAACCAGCGCCAGACTGGGTTTTCGAATCGGCCCAGGCAAATGACACCAAACAAGTTCCTTTGATCCGTAAAAATGTCTTCTTCTAAGGCAGACAACCCAAATTATTAGGCTGATTTCCCACTGAGCACCTGAATTCGGAGCCCTGTCAGTTTTCATAGGTTGTGGGACACTTCTGAGCATTTTTAAATCATAGCTCTCCTCCTACCGCAGCTGTAGCGTTCAACCGTACCCACAGTTCGAACCTGCCTAAGTCCCCCGATACACGAGGAGACACACTTGGTCTCCTGTTACACAAGGATATACACTTGAGATGAGACTTAACATGACCAACAACCAGTTTTTTATCGACAGTATGTCGCAACATATGATACATGTAGTTGATACACAGTTGATATGCGTTCTTGAGACAGCAAAGCAAATTCATCGCGATTGTCATTTTCAAAGTTCCCTGATACATGAGGCTGCGCTCGAGACTATACAGATACATCGTACTAATAACTGGTTTTCTTAAAGCAGAGTTTTCACAAGCGAAGTTACTGTCCCAAGTAACCACGTTTTCAGTCTATCACTTCCCCTTGACATACCAACCAGTTTACTTGCGCCAGTACGAAAACGCGTTCCACTCACTTCAACTTTTTAGTGAAGTGGAACCTGAGAAATAGTCAAATTGAGTGTATTTTCTGCAATTGGTACACGTTTTGATGTGTGTAGTCATTTATAATATCATCTGGCGTGGAACTTGTGAAATGTGAAGATATTTATTTTTGAGAGAAAATGGTTTCAAGTGAAAAATTACATATTGAAAAGCTCATAAATTGTGCAGCAATATAATTAAGGGCAATTTCGGAGAAAAAATTCTAAGAAAAAAGAAAGTGCGAGTACATTCCTGGCATATTGATTGCTAAGGAATAATATTTTTGCTTACGTAATTATCTTTAAAATTTACGAAATTTCTTACTGAAAAATAAAAAACCACTCCCTTCGTATAAAAGCGCAAACACAAATGTGTTGACATTTTACAAGTTTCACACCAGCTGATATTATTAAAGATTACTTAAATAAAAAAATATACCAGTTGCAGAAAATATACTCAATTTGATTATTTCCCAGGTTCCACTTCGCTAAAAAGTTGAAGTGAGTGGAACTCGTTTTCGAACTGGTGCAAGTAAACTGGTGAGTTTGTCAAGAGGAGGGACTGAAAACGAGGTTACTTGGGACAGTAACGTCGCGTATGAAAACTCTGCTTAATCAGCCCACTTTAGAATAGGGCTTGCGGCTCGGATAATAGGGTTTGTTTCATTACATATGTATTGAGTGTAATCAGCTTGTGTGTGCGTAGATAAGTTTGGAAATGACAAAATGACGAATTTTCTTTGATCTAAATTGGACTACAAACGAAAAGAGTGCTAAGGAAACCAGTTATAAGTATGTACGTTGTATTTGTTTGTTGTGAAGAGTGTCTTCTGGTGTATCAACGGATTAACATAAGCATGGTTTTCACGGCCGAAGCTACTATCCCAAATAATATCGCTTTCAGGCCCTCATATTCTCTTGACATACCTACGGAGACGAGTTCCGCTCACTTCAACTTTTTAGTGAAGTAGAACCTGAGAAATAGTCCAGTTGACTGTATTTTCTACAATTGGTACAATTTTTGATTTAAGTGGTCATTTATAATATCAACTGAGTGGAACTTGTGAAATCTCAACAGATTTGTTTAAAAAAACATAGTTTCAAGAAAAATGGAAATATCGAAAAGGCCATAGATCATCTGGCTAAAAAATTAAGAGCAATTTCGGGCGAGAGAAATATAAGAAAAAGAAAGTAGATATAGGTAAGTGTCTGACATATTGATTATTTGTTCATTTACAAGCCAAAACACAGGAACAACACAAATTGCACGCCAGCTGATATTATAAATGACCACTTAGAATTACAGAAAATACTGTCAACTTGATTATTTCTTAGGTTCCACATGGCTAAAAAAAGCTGAAGTGAGTGGAACTCGTCTCCGTGGGAATATGAAAAGTTGATGATGGGCTGAAAACAGGATAAAAAGCTATAAATAAAATAAATGTTGTATTGGAGTAGTATTACAGAGTCCTCTATTATGTGACGTGCACAGTTAAAAAAAAGTACACTAATCTCCTACATATAAACAGAATTGAAAGTGTTTGAGTCAGTACTGAGAAGCATCATATTAAGTTTATATTTTTCATGGATACCTTTCCTGTCAAAAGAAATAAAAAAAGTCGTGCACTTTTTGGATTTGTGTTGGTGGGTGTTAAAACTATTGGTCCTTCGAGCCGGATTTAAGTTATAATAAAATTTACTAACAATGCCAACAACTTCAAAAATCATCTGTCACTCACTTCAATATTATAGACGGCCGGCCAATGAATGCAAAATGTTTATATGTTTATATATTTTGTATGTACATATGTTTGTGTTTAAGGGATTTTCTTAACACAACTCAAATAATTTAAAATTCACCAAATAATAAAGGATTTTTAAAAGCAAAAATTAATATGCGTTACAACGCACTTATACTGTAAATTCCATTCTCCAATAAAGTGGAGAATTTTACCACATATAATAAAAATTAGTAAGCAACAATTCTACAATATACAATAATAACAACAAAAATAAATAAATATATATATGTACGCAAAAAATTCTAATTAAAAATAATTACATACAAAATGGAACTATTAAAATTATTTTTAATAAAATAAAATTAAACCCAAACCTCCATTCCACGCCCCAGAACTGAGTCTGAATTAGTTGGTAGGCTATAGGTAGCAGTCAGTTGCTTCTTAAACGAGGATATTGTTCTAAGAATCTTCGGCCTGAACAAACGACTGGTTTTAGTTCCCTTAAAATGTCCAAGAAATGTGTAAATGAGGAGGATTAAAGTTTACTATTTCTATCTAATGAAATGTGTATGGATATATATATGTGTGTGTGTGTGAATGAATGAATGTATATTTTATCTCCATTTTATTATAGAACAACTAAAATGGAAAACACTCAGGGAAAACTCTACCCGAGGATGATATTTAACATGGTAAAACCAACTTTAACAACAACAACAAAACTGAAAGTTCATAATATAAATGATACAAACCTCCAGAGGTTTTCCCACAGGATAATTGACACCACGACGTGATGATGCTGGTGATGATGATGGTGATGATGAGGTGTCTGGAGAAATTTTTGAAATTTTGTAATTAAACCCGAGAGGAATACCTTTCAGTGAGTTTCATACTTTGAAAGTTACCTGGTCCCCGACGTAATATCTTCCCTTCCTCAGCTTCCTTTTGGGTATACACGCCCGGCGAAACAACTTTAAATGAATGACATGAAATGCTCAAAGGAAACTTCCATTTTAATTAAGAAAAGGACATTATTACTTACTCATGGACTGCGACGAAGGACGTTGTTCACAGTTCTCTAGACTTGGTGTTTTAAATGCAATAATGGTTGGCTTATTTCTCATATATCTGAAACTTTGAGCGAGCGATTTATTTTGTGGACTAAGATAAGCCATTCTAAGTGTCTGGACACGTGCTTTCCTAATATTAGCTTCATCGAATGAACGCTCTGATTCGGATCTCGTATATTCTCGCAACCTAAGATCTTAGGAAAATTACTGAAAACGTTCACAATTGAATTTTTCGTAAATTACTTACGCCATTAGACGTTCCTTTTTCTTTTGTTTATTTTGGATATCTGGCATTGAAAGACTCTTCTCAAGAGGTGCCTTATTGTACAGCAACATTTGAAGTTTTTTTTCTGGTGTTATCTTTCTTTTCGGACTATCTAATTCTGGTTCATCTGAGGTAAACGCTTCATTTGATACACCCGAAACATCTTTATTTCGGTTATCTTTTCTAGAAAACGTTCTTTGTAGAGAAGCTTTAATAGTTTTGATTGTTTTATTTTCCGATATCTGTCGATCAAGTTTTGGACGTGATTGACTTTCTAGTAATAATTTTGATGTGCCTGGATTTTGTCTTGCTGGTTTTTGTGGTACAGATTGATTATTGTCAAAATTGAAAGTATTATTGAAAGTATTATTCTCAATGTTCTCTGTTTTTTTCAATAAAATCGAATCAAAACTAGAACTATGATTCATTCTTGCTAGATTCTTCGATAAAAAGTCTGTTTGTGGAGTTAAACTTCTTTCTGTGATTGTACTGCATGGAGCTGAAGTAGCCTGAAGGATATGTGGTGGAATCTCACCGTTATGAAGCTTTTCTTGTTCTCTCTCGAAATATCTATACAATCGATTTGTCCATTCTCCAACTCCACGAATATGTAGCCACATGTAATCTTCTTGTTCTGGTGCACTACTTAAAGTAAACGGATGCCATTCATATTTTGCTATTGCTGGAATGTTGACAAAAACATAATCGCCGGGACGAAAACAGAAATGAAATGGTCTTTTAATAACAAGATGAGTAACTTTTGATGGTAGTAAAAGTCCTGAACTTATATAAGTTTTTCCACGTTCAGATTTCATCCAAACAAATCTAACGATTCTTTCGATTGTGTAAATTAGTCCAGGAACAATGAACCATTTCCAGAAATTTGGACCATGAAATAATACCAATATCCAGAATGGAACGTAGAGTAAATGAGTCCAGTAGAATATCTCAAAGCTTCCTTTTCGTCGTACGAATGGTTGTGAACAGATGAACATGATAAGTAAAATAACGACAAGAGTAATTCCGGTAGGATTTGCGCATCCTGGTACCAGTCCAAAAATGCCTGGTCTATCTGTGAACAGCCATTCGGCAGTTGTGTAATTTTTCGCATTTACTTTTGGATCATTAACCACAAGCAGAGTAAAGTTGAAGAGATGCATTATGGTATGGACTAGGCTGTAAACTGATATGACAACTCCTGTTAACTTGTGTAAGTAAATGTGTTGATCCAGAGGAAGAAATGAGCTGAAACCGCGCGATCGTAGATATGTTATTGAGTGCCGTAACATAAGAACTAATACCCAAGCACAGTTGAAATTTAGACATTGACCTGTTGGTAAATTTTATAATTTGAGGTTTATTTTTTAATCATTTTTTGTTTTAAAGAAAAGTCACCCATGCTCAAGACAGTGCTAGTTTTCAACATTCTCAAATCGATTTTATCTATGTATGTATGTACATATTATAAACAATCATAGTTGTGGCATTTTTAAGATCATCCAAGTCTATAGCAAAAGCACTACCCTAGTAGAAATTGCTCACAGTTATATCTTGTCTCCTGCCCCGCAAGGGGCAGTTATTATGTAAACCAATACTAATTTGACTGAAAAGTATCAAGGTGTGTGCAATTCATAAAGAAATATATAGAAAATTAAGTCCCGGTGAGCCTCCTGATGAACATTCATTAAATCTCATCGAAGGGCTCATTGGATAGCATGAAACTGCTCCCTATATACAAAACCAGCAATTAATAAATATTTATTATTTTCATCACCTTGTCAGATGACATTTCTACTAGGAAAATTTGAATTGATTTTTGTGATTTATTTATTTATTTAAGTTTTTAAATTAATTTGTTGATTTGTTTTCCGCGGCAAGACTGTCGCCGGTATGCTGAAAAAAACGTTATGCCCAAATTGATTAAGGCCTAAGCGTCTTAGAGTTTGAATTCGGAAAAAAATATGAAATCAATCGTAAATGCAGATTATCATTTATGAATTCATCATGAGACTCATTGACATGCTCATTAATAAGCTCATCATGACACTCATTGATATGCTCATTATTAAGCTCATCATGACACTCATTGATATTCTCATTAATAAGCTCATCGTGACACTCATTGACATGCTCATTAATAAGCTCATCGTAACACTCATTATGTACTCATCTATAATTGTAAAATGCACAAAAGAGAAGCAAAGTATGCATTTCGAAATAAGTGAAAGAGATGCAATATCTCATGCACACTATCCGTGAATAAGTAAATAAATGAGTTTTTTCCCCGGTTTTGATTCAAACGCGAATAAATTTCATTAGTACGTTCATCTGATTGCTCATGATGAGCTCATCATGATATGTCTACCAGGGTACATTGTCAATATCTGGAAGGTTTTTTCGTTTTGGATGTATAAGTGGATAGAGTAGTGGTGGTTAGTAAATATTTTTAATTTTGACGAATGCAGTTTGGAATTAGATTTCCAATAAAAATGGAAATGCACTTTTCTTGGACATGAGTGATTTTATCCTAAAAAATAATGTATATATACTTACCGCATGCTCTTGCTAATATTACAAATCCATTACTTTCACGATATTCGACTGCTCGAGAGATGAAAAGGCCCACGTTTATAACAATATAAGCAAAAAGAAAAGCTATGAAGACATAGTTGTTTTTTAAATATGCCGCCGAGAACTGATGTGGCAGTGGAAAACCTTTTGTCTTCTTTTTCGTCTCTTGGGGAAGAGGAACGAGCCATCGATCTATTCTAAATGTATATAAATAGAAGTAAGAAGCAATACAAATAATATTTGTTTGGTATCCTCAATGTCTTTAAGGGTGTTGTTCCAGAGGTCGAGAGTTCGAATCCCATTTTGACCTAGTAACTTTTCGAATTTTTGTAGTTTTTCCTCTGTCATGTGACCTTCTATCATACCTATCAAAAATTCCCTGACCCCTCTCTTCCAGAAGTATTATATGTGTACTGCAAGGAAGCAGAAAACCATTGGCGGGTTTTAAGTCACTTGTAAGGCCTTCAGCGTGAGTAGAGGTCAATCCAAAGAAACATACATGAGCACAACTATAAAACTTTCCCCGAACTGAAGCAGAGCCTCGAAAACTGAGTCAGATGGAGATGCTATGTGGAAGACTTTTGTTCCCAAGGGATGTGAAGAAAAAAAAATCCCCAATATAGTGTGACCGCGCTTAACGTATATGTATGTGTAAAAATAATTAGTGAAACACCATTATGAGAGAAATTCAAATAATTAGTGTTTAGTTACGCACTCTTTATATTCTATTTGATTAAACTTATGATCAACCCAAGGTCGAAACAACCGTGGGTGTTTTATGAGGCGTGAGATCAGTCCTGGGTGGCTTTTACTGGTGAGGATACCATCTCGCAGTGCCTGTAGTCCAATAGTATTCTAGGAATAAAACACTAGGAAGGAGCGAACTTAAAAGTTGAAGAGCAGAGTGTTACCCCTCTCAAAAAGCGAACCAGGTTCCCATCGAAAAAAATTGCGGCAATATTAAATGGTATAAATGAGAGATTGGAAGGTCTTCTTAATCGAATAGAACCTTGTCAATACCTTGGCGAAAAAGTTGTCGAAAGTCTATATAAGATTAACGATCAACTAAAAATTATAGCGGAGAAATGGTTTCCAAAAAATCAAAAGAAGACGGCACAAAAAAAAGTATTTCTGAATCATCAGCCACCCTGAAAATTCCGTTCCAAAGCTTCAAAACCAGAAATCTATGTGGTAACAATCTTGTAGACAGGCGCAAACCTTCTCCATCTGGATTTAGCAATAGAAGCACAGAAGTGTAGTCAATAGCCGAGGGGCTCTAAGGAATAATGCCCAATGATCCAACATTGAGTGCAGCTTTAAAATGATTGTCGCGACAAAGCAAGGTGTACAGTGGACCGCAGTTCGGTTCGACGCAGACTCGATTGATATACGGACGAATTTAGAAAAAAAACGGAATGGTCAGGATGGAAGTTAATGTGCCAAATTCTAAGCTACACAAGGTCCTGCGAATCTACCGGTCTGTTTTTCAAACAGAAATACATACCAAGGGAATGGGCAAACCTACAGGCGAAAACTGATGCTTCTGCAACGAAGAGGTAGGACCTGCTAGGCACATGCTATGTAAATGTACAGAGCTTGCTCAACAAAGACACCATTTTCTAACGAAGAGATTTATAACCCCGGCAGAAATTCAGAAAGCCTACACGAATGAGGCCCTGAAAAGGGCCACTCTAGATTGGACCCATTTAACATTCCACTTCATCCATGTCCACACTTTCTATACTTAATATTATTTTTTTTTATAGCATGAAAGATCTTTCAGGTCGCAGTGCGTAAAGGTCGGCTGTCCGATCCCACACCCTACTTAAAAGACACCCCATCTCATAAAAGACATCTGCATATCATAGCGTAATAGTACCTACCATTTGTGACTCTGGTATATGACAACATTACAGCGAAAGCAACTTACGTTATACTTAGGTTTTCCAAGAGTCCACCATGTTTTTCAAGCTGCCCCTTTAATAATTCATACGTAATTGCTCCTCTGTTATATGGATCAGCGTCTTCAAACATCGCTGTAGTTAGATCTTCTATCTACAAAGAAAAAAACAAGACCCTTTTAATGCAAACACAAATGAGGTCTACCTAAAAATTCTAACTTGATCTTCTGAAAATTGCATTCCATTTTCTTCCATGCAAGCTCTCATAACATGCTGCAATTCTCTATGTTGAATTAGTCCATCGCCTGTTGATAAGCAAAATTTACATAGAAAAATAAAAGAAAATTTTAATTTTATTTTTATTTTGTAGAAATCACCTACCATCAATGTCATAAACTTTAAATAAAAATTTGATTTTATCTTCTGCTGATTGTCCTGCAAACTGATGGATAGCGTCTATGAATTCCTGAAGTGAAATAGATCCAGAGTTGTCTTTGTCGAAAATTTGAAAGACACGTTCCGTGAAGAAAGGCTGTAAAATGATTTTGTTACGAAATTTCAATAAATACAAGAACTACAAACTAAAGAACATTTTTCGATGTGACGATCTTCTTAAATTCCTCTCGACGAATCTCTTTTTCATTTCCCACAGTTCGACGGAAGAGCTGTTCTAGATGTTCTAGAGATGATTTATCGAATCCAGTGCGAGGTCTATAAAAGAATTCGAAATAAAGTGTGAAATGCGATAAGTGTATGTATAATACTGGGTACAGCACAGAAGTACAAATCAAGTACAAATCAAAATCTCAATGTTCAAATTTCGTTCAATGGTGAATAAATATTTTTTTTCGATTCTTACAATATTGGAGTCAACCGATATGGAAAAGATGTGTTAAGTGTTATTGTTAAAACAGGAGAAATTGCGCATATTCGTTTTGCAGGAAATGACTTTCTTTACTTGCTCGGATTGACCTTAACTTCAACTGGTTACAGCCCTGGAAGTGTAGGGAATATTGTATGAAAAAATTCTTCTTGGTCTAAGACCAATCCTTATGATACCCTAGATCAGGGGTCGCCAGTTTGTTAAATGAGAAGAGCCAAATTGTCATGGAAATAGGATAACAAAGGTACCAGGGAGCCGCATATATGTATAATATATATGTATGTACTGCGGGGTATGGAATTTTAAGGAAAAAAAATTTCGAGATTTCTTATTTAAAAATTTAATTAGAACGGCGTGCATGCATAGCTTTTGATATCTGGCAAATAGCTACTTATTTTCAATTGAATACATGATTGAAAGTTTTCATCCGTTATTCTGCTTCTAAGGATATTTTTTACTTGGTTATTTTACCAGGTCATATGTTTTAGGTAAACTATTCCACGTATCAAATATTATTGCTTTTGTTGTTGGTAGTTGGTTTTTAGCTATCCACTTATGCTGAGAAATCAAATTGCATATCTTTCTCTCGAGCTCTTTCAAGCTGCTGGTCAGATATGTAAATTTATTGCTCCAGAGTTCCTTGCTTTTTAAATCAATTTATTCCATCTGCAGTGAACCAGCATCTGTATCGAACTGTGATAAGTTAAGTTCATTGACATTTATTTTGAGAGGACGTACGATAAAAGCTACTGTAGTCTTATTTGCTCTGAATTGTTGAAAACGTTCACCAAAACTGTTCTTCATTTTTAAAAATGGTATCCTTACCTTTCTTCGCAAACTTTTCTTCGAAAACAATCCATCGACAAACTTTTCTTCGAAAATTTCGTTTATTTGATAACAAATTGTTCACTTTCATCTTTAGCGCTATTATCCGAGGCCAACGACGAGGACGTAATGAAATTCTGGCCCCATTTCTTTTTATTTTTTTTTCTGTCTTTTGTTTTTTGTGTTTTTATTTTTGCTGCCTTAGATGCATGGTTTTGAAAATAACCTTTTCTTCGAAAACATATTTCTTCGCGGCCGCCGCGAAGAAATATGTTTTCGAACAAATGTCGTTTCGAAGAAAAGTTTTTCGAAAAAATGTATTTTTTAAGAAAAATAATTGAAGCTTTAAAAATACGCTGCTGAAATAATTCGCATCAAAGCAAGTTCTTTTTTCGTCACGATATTGTCTTAAATTCTTGAAGTGAAGAAATTCACCTCTCTCTATATCTTCGGTGAGAGCTTGTAATTTTTTTCTTTCAATAATGTATATGCGATGTCTTTTCTTTCCCTTGCAATAATTTATTCAAAGCATTAAGATGTGAAGTAATGTCGACCATGAAATGTAATTTTTGTAAGGATACTAGTGCTGTATCACTAATATCACACGACTCATCAGTTGCGATTGATATTGCAGAAGCCAGCTTAATATGTTCGACTTGCTGCTCTGTTACATTCGAAGACATTCTGGAAATTCTGTCTTGCACTGTTTTCGCAGATACAGGCAATGTTTTTGTAATTGCTTCTTTATTTTTAAAGCCGTAAAAATTTTTTTCGGATGATATCACAAAGCACTCTTTAATGTAATCGTGAATGGTTTTCCTCTTTTAGAGATTTCCAGAGAGATCCCAAAGCTAGCATGATTGACGATATTTGCACTATGTATCTAGTTGTCTAGAAGTCTGATTTTGTCGCTGAATCTCTGTGACAGCTCTCTTCCGTGCGTCACCTGCCGGATATTTGCTCGTGAATGTAGTAGGTTTTGTAGATAAATGTCTCTCTAAGTTCGATTTCTTATTATTTGCGATCTTTTCGTGACAGATGAGACGAGTCGGAAGACCATCCATATTTTGAATGGTGGTTTATGACTCAGTCTATTCTAGTCACCATTTTTATCAACTATTTTTCTCTTCTTTTTGTATATACTTGAAGCGATTTTGAGCTTGAGTTGTATAAATTTGAATAGACCACAATCTGAAAAAATCAAAATTAATATTGTAGGAGGGGGAGATCTGGTTTATCATAAGAACAGTATCTATTAAAACTTTGTAAGAATGTTCTTCTGATAAAATGTTATAGAAATATTTGTTCTGAAATCGAAAGTGATGTTTAAATTTAAAAAAAGTATTTACCGTGGATTTGTTCTTGTTGCTAAAAGCTTCAAACAATATCAAAACAACGTGATAAGTACACACAAGTGCAGATGAAATCAAAACACAACAAACAGAGACTAAGCTCGAAGCTTGACCAAAGATAACTTAAATAGGAAGATAGGAATCAGCCGAACAAAATTGCAAATTTTTCGTGTTTTCTAGAAGGAAACAAATAATGTCATATACATACTGTCGTCTGTTGCATGAATGGGGGAGAAGAACTTGGCTATGCATTATTGTAGTGCGACTGAGACAACGAGTTAAAAACAAAAATTGGAGAGAATGTAGGATTACCGAATGATAAAATCTCATTGAATATCTTCAAAATCCATTCAAACTAATCATAATAATGTACATCGGTTCACACTACCTCAATTTTTTAAGAAAATGATAAATTTCGTTTTGGCCAAGGTGCTGAAGGGAGATGTAAAATTTCTGTCAATTTAAATTCTCATTTTTCCCAAAAACATCAACATAGGACTCAGCACCATCTTTGGAGCTAACTCTCTCAATATCCCAAAAAAACATGTTTTCACAAAAGCGCGGGAATATTTTATAAGAGTAAAACCTGAAAACTCCGCTCCTTCTCATGGACGGACATGCAAAAATCCAAATAACTTTTAATATTACGCGTGGATGTCCAATCCGTTTTGCTCTACCATCATTATTTCGAGGTGTTACAAACGGAATGACAAACTTATTAATACCCTATAGATTTCATCTACGGTATAAAAAGGAAAAGGGAATAAACTTCAATGGGAACCAGAGACCTTACGTCTTGACTTGGCACCACCCACTTGAAGGAGTTTTGTACAAAATATACCTATTACACAAGCAAAAAATTGTATGGGTGAAAGGAAATCCTAACGGCTTCTGAGATAAAGGGACAAAGATATTTGGGTATGTTTTTATAGATCGCCCTGTAACTTCTGAAAGTTACACCCTATGATAATGATTTACAATTTGTTAGATTGATAATCGTTGGACCTTTCCAATTCCAATTCCTTCCCCTCTTCTTTTCCGTTTTGAAGTTATGACTCAACAAAGTTAAAATTTTGGAATTTTTTCTCAGTTTTTTTAACTACTATTTTTATAAAAAAAAACACGTCATCATAGGGTGTAACGTTTAGAAGTTACAGGGTGATCTATAAAATATCCTCAAGTCCCGTTATCACGGAAACCGTTAAGATCAATACTCCCCAGTCAAACAATAAAATTTTTCGCTTGCCTAAGCATGTCCTATCCATATATAGACCTCGGGTGTAACACACCCTGTATATATGTAGGTACATATATACATATATATCGTATCAATATTGAAATTACGAAAAATGTACGCGATATACGAGTTTATTGCAATATTACCCTAGTTATAAACCATATTGATTTAATACACGAACCAAAATTTATACAGTAATGTTGGCTGCAGCCTTTTCTGATATTTAATATTTGACACTTGCCAAGTTAGAGTGTCCATTTCGTTTTTATTTTACATATATATGTACAAGTAATTTCACAATATTTACGCGGAATTAATCAAGGGACTAATCAAAGGAGCTCTCTAATTAATTTCTCAGTATCGGTATACGCAAGTGTGTCTCTGAAATTTTATATTGCAATTGATATAATTGCAATATACCAATATATCAATATTGAAATTGCAAGTCTGACTCCGGTATAAGTAAGAAAAAACTGATTTCGTATTTTTTGCAACTCTATCTTAATATGTGATGGCTCATTGGATCACAAATGAATCAAGACGTTCTTTAAATGTTAATTAATTTCGAATTTCGAAAATTATGTTACAAACTTCGGAAGATTTTCTAATTCTTGTTCCGATTTGATAGACCAATAGATTTTATTCGTGAGTATGTATATTGCAGATTTTTAAATTTGAATTTTTGAGGGGAGATAAAGAAGAAATGTGACTCTAGTTTTACTCGTTTTTCCTTTATAACTTTAACAATTTCTATTGTAGATATTTAATATTTCGAATTCGAAATTCCTTTACAAATCATTGAGATTTTTGAAAATGCCGATGTTTTTTCTAACCATGTTTTCCTTCGCCTAAATACACCCGTTAGATATGGTACTCTTAAGTCATATAGACGTTTTCGAGTACTAACAGACCCTAGAAGTTTTTGTTGACTTTGTCAAAGGGGAGGGGTGTTATTGTCGAACCGGACATTTAAAATACGCGGTAACGCACCTAAATGTATTACAGTAACCCCCGTATAACACGGAACTTTTATAGCACGGATTCACTCTAACACGGTTTGAGAATCGGGAGCATCCCCGTATAACACGGTGCTTTTATAGCACGGATTCACACTAACACGGATCACGAATTGGGTAAAACCCTCGTACAACAATTGAAACTAGTATTAAAATCGCACTTTATCTGATTTGAAATTAGGGAAATCCCCGTGCAGCAGCTCTATAAACGTGATAAAGCTTTTAAGTGCGAAAGATACCTATTTGACATTATTCATTCGAACTCGTATGTCGTATGGCAGCAATAATTGAGCAAATGGAAAAAGCCCTTAGCTTTTGGATTGAAGACTGTTAAAAAAAAACGGATCTCACTGAGTACCAATATTATTAAACAAAAAGCCTTGAAAATTTACGACTTCTTAAAGGAAAATGGAGAAACCGCTACTAATCCAAATTTTGTAGCCAGTAAAGGGTGGTTTGACCTAAAAATAGAAGGTGAAAGTGCATCAGCCGATAAAGAAGCCGCCGAAATTTATCTAATGGAAGGTTTTTAATCCCGACGAGACTGCTCATTGGTGAATGCCCAAGAGGACATATCAAAAGACCGTGTAACATTACTTATGTGTAGTAATGCTTCAGGCGATCACGTGGTAAAACCTATGCGGTTTATAAATCACTCAATCCTCGTGTAATGAAAACCCTAGATAAGAGTAATTTACCGGTATACTGGACAGCAAGTAAAAAAGCTTGGGTGACTACTGTATTATGTAAGAAATGGTTTTTAAACTGTTTTGTACCAAGTGTGGAAAAGTACTTAAAACAGAAAATTTAGATTTTAAATTTCTACTTATATTGGATAATGCACCCACCCACCCGCAAGATTTAAGTAACCCAAATATCAAAAAAAATTTTTTACCTCCAAATACAACTGCTTTACTTCAACCGTTAGATCAGGGAATTATAGCTACATTTAAAACCAATTACATAAGGAGATCATTACAATGGGTTTTGAACAAAATCGATGATGAATCTAAGAGCATCAAGGAGGCGTGGAAACTCTATACAATTTTGGACTGCATTAATCTGATAAACTTTTCCATCAGAGAAATAAAACCGACGAAATTAAATGGTTGTTGGAAAAAAATATGGCCGGAGTCAATTGAAAGTGAAAATTTGATCGAAGCAGCAGAAAACAGAATGCATGCATTAGTAGAAGTTGTTAAGGTTCTAGGAAGGGAAGGCTTTGACGATATGACTGCACAAGACATCCAAGAATTACTGGTGGAAGAAGAAATTGATGAAGAAAGTTTGGTAGAAATGATATATGGAATCCATTATAATTCAGAGGATGATAGCATAGGTGAAGACGCAGAAGATAAAAAGTTGACTCTACAAAGCATAAAGAAAGGCCTAGGCTTAGCCGAATAATTTCATATTTTGTAAATGAAGATCCTTAAAACGAAAGGAGCACAAAGTTTAAAAGAGAACTTCATAAGTCCTTAGCACAATATAAGGAAATTTATAAAGATCTTTTAAATAAAAGCAAACAATCTAAAATAACAGATTTTTTGCAAAAGGTAGAGCCTGCATCTGAAGATTATGCAGAAAAATGCTCAGCGGATGAGGACACATTGCCAAAAAGAATGCGCTGACGAAGAAAACATTATTTAATTCATACATATTAATATGTAGGTACTATATATTACTTTTTAAGAAAATTTGAATCAAGATATTTACGTTAATTATGAAATCATAATAGTGTGTTTTTTAATTTTTGGAACCCTTCTTTTCGTACTATAGTACATCATTCTTTGATTCGTATAACGCGGATTCGCATAACACGGAAATTTTTTGGAACGTAATTCCCGTGTTATACGGGGGTTACCTGTACCTCGAAAGATTGTTTTATATTATCAGTCCCCCCAGCATAAGCGGGTTTTCCATCCATAAACCTACGCAGGTCTCTCCTTTAGTTCATATACTTAGGACCAAAATTGTTTGATGAAGGTTAAGCTTAAGTCGTGTAAGGTTTCTTGATGGACTCCGGATTGAATAATTGTATTGTACAAAGCTAATAGGAAACAAGGCACGATGCTTTGGAAGAAATCAACAGAATGCGAAGCACACTGTATTTATTTTTCTGCCTTGTTTTCCTGTTTTAACTTCCAAATACCACCATCAAAAGTTTCGATGGGTTAGTGAATACGGTCCTTACTTATTTTGTCAAGTGATTGTTAATCCTCAATTGTAACAAATATTTTAATTATTAATTTAAGTTAGCAAAGCATTTTTGAGTAATTTATAATTTTTTTTTTTTAAATCGATTGTTTACTGTATCAATTTATCCCATACTATAATATAGAATACTATGAAGAGAAATGCTATTCCTCCCACATATCTGGAGAATTGCTCCATGAAAACTTTTATTCACTATAAATGTCAACATAATACATATTTTATGTAAATTATATAAATATAATTTTTTTTTCTACTTTAATACATATATATATATATGAAATACAAAATCCATGACTCATCCATCGTTATTAACGATTCATGCTTGATTAATATCATCTTGATCAGGAGATGCCACAAGCTCTCCAATTAGGTATATCAGTTCAAATATGATTTAAAGACCTTGCAATCTAGCCGTGTATACATACATTGTATATGTAGAGTATCCAGTTATTTGTAGAGCTAAAATCCTGTTCGATTTCGTGTGGGCTGATCGGATTAAGCTGTATAATTTCATAGCTGCAATCAAAACTCATAACTTATGCATAGTCACTTTATGTTCGTTCATTAATTCAGCCAGGAAATTGCATTTTGTTTTTCAATTGACGCTTCAATTTATTCAACATTTAAATTCAAATCCGGATATACCACCACATATAAGAATTCGTCCCTTCTACATATACACATACACACATTTCCCATATACATATACATATGTACAATTCTGGCAAGAGTGCTATTTATTAGTGCACACCGAGATTATACAAATAAATCAGATCGAATCTTGCTGAATCAAATAGATATGAAAGATGATAGCAATAAAATCCGGAGCTACTACACTTCAAACCCCATTTCCGTGTGCGCATAGTCGTGTGGCTTTATCTACATAGACTTCATTTCTAAACCGGCAGGTGGTGTACACTTTACACAGATTCTTAATGTCTTCCACAAATATACTTGATTGCGATTTTGAATTCTTTGACCCTCTGTATCCATTTATCTGTTCTCAGTTACAAATTTATCTTGGACGATTTTATCTTAGTGTCCATTGCATAAGATAAGATAAGTAGAAGTAGTAAATGAAGGCACATTACAAAACTAACCACGCAACTGCACTTGAAGCTAATTTCTTATATACAACTTTGTTGTTTTTGTTTTTGTTTTCTTTTATATCAGGATATGATGATGACATCTATGTATCCTTGGTCGTTTTTAATACAGGTTGAAAGGCCTAGGTTTTAAATTTAGGTATACCTATGTAAAATGTTGGTATTTATGTAATTAGCGAATAGATTTGAAACGGCGGATTAGGAAATGAAGAGTCAGAAGAGTTGAATTTAGAGTAGTAAATCCTTCTTACTGAGGTTTGCAATCGGCTCATTATTTTCTGCATCTATAATGTATACACTAAAAATTGGCGGTGTTTAATAAACCCCAACTGGGAAAGCACGTATAAAATGAAAAAAATGTATTCCAGAAAGTTTAGGATTTCACTTCGAAAAGAGTCCAACCAACCTAAAATTTTGGTATACACTTACCTTTCAGCTCTCCAAATAAAGTATGAAAAGTCCCCGGAATTTTGTTGGCCGCATAACTTGTGACAACCAACAAACGGAGAAAAATTACCTTTTTTTTTAATTTTTGCGAATATTTTCGTACCTGTGGGTCTTACGGCTATAATAGTCCAGTAGCCACCGCCTGTTTTTGTTAGTGAGTAATAACAGTCTGAATCTTCGTGAGTAGGTTCGGTTCGACGAGACGCCAAGTTCTTCCTCTGTGAAAATTCTCGGTAGAGGTAGCTACTATAGTGCGCAGGTATAAAACATGTCGATTCGGTGGACTGTCGAAATTGTCTGAATAACAGTAAGTTTTTTATTGGAATATTGAGATAATTGGATAATAAACTCGGAAAAACATTTGTCCTACAAAATGGATGGTTTGACTGTAGCGTCCTCCACTCCAAATATGTCCAAATAACGACGTCATAAAAATTATTAATAACCAGCTGATTTTTTTGTATGCAGCTTAGTAAATATTTGTACAATGAAATGGCCACATAGTCCTACAAATTAAGTGGTACTTTTCCCAGTTCTACGCTTAAAAGTTGTACATTCCACGGTAACACTTTTTTCATTAATAAAAACTGAATTTTAATTTTATCCTATCGGGAATAAAGTGTAGAACACAAATTTATAACTGTCCTACACAAAAAATGGTATTTATTTTCAGGAATAAATATTGTTACGGGCGTGGCCTTGGTTCGTTATTTAAAACACAATATTTCAGATATAATTCAAAAGTTCTTTCTTTATTTAACTTTACTGTTTACTCTCACAAATTCACAAATGATTATCAAACCAACTCTTTATAGTTATCGCTAGTACTGTGCTTCTAATTATCGCAATCCAAGTAGTTTACTTCGTTCACTTCACCGCACTGTCTGAAATAATACTCCCCTCCTGATGTGAGAAGCGCCGTATTTATACTCTACGAATTATCCTAGAACTTTCCTGAATATTCCGTTCTCCGAACCCATAGTTTACTAGGATGTTACTAACCTAAAGTTGTTTCCATTTCCAGCAGATGTCGCTTGTGTCACTTTGTGGCACGTAACAATATATTATTATACTCATTCAACGCATTTCTTGTAGTTTAGAGTTGAATAGAAATTTTCGTGTGCAGGTACATTGTACGGACTCAGATATTCCTGTGATAATGTTGGCAAATTTCAAATACTTAAAAGAAGCCATTCAGATAATAGTTGATCTAAGCACGGGAATGAAAAATGTGTACCTCGACATCAACGAAATTTATGCCAAGCTTGGAGAACAGTTATCGCGGTCGCTTGCCTTATGCCACATTTTTACTGAGAACGACTACAACCCTGCTTTCTACCGGAAAGGAAAGAAGAGGCCTATTGATATTCTTAAAAAAAATACGAAATTTCAAGAGGCTTTTGTACAACTGCACAGCGAGCGTGCCGACTTAGCAAGATCGGGTGAGGTATTCCAGGTTCTTGAAGAGTACGTGTGTAGATTGTATTCATTAAAAATCAAAAATGACGTCAACAAAGGACGATACGAATTGTTTGAAAAAGGCTACAAATGCAACAATCAAGACGAGAGATTGTAAAAAAAAAAGATGTTGGATACGATCCCTCAGTTCTACCGCCAACCAAACAAGAACCATTGCAGCAGATTAAACGAAACGTATATGGTGTAATGTACACATGCGCAGCCCCGCCGAAAAAAATCCAGAAAATTGCGGATGGGCATTAATTGATGCCAAATACCATTATTATTGGTTTTATGGAGAATTGTCTTCAGATGCTCAAGGTACTCTATTATTTTACTTTTCTTACGTATTGATTCTGAATTTTAATAAAACGAAATAATGTTATTTTCAATATTCTTGTAGGACTAGCGATACATACCCATTTTTTTGGTAGAACACTGCCTGATTTAGGCAAAGAATGCACTAAGTTAACATGTATTATCTTTGTCCTACAGTTATTGATGGAAAAAGTGTTACCATGGAATGGACTACTTGTAAGCGTAGGACTGGGAAAACGTAGCACTTAATTTGTAGGACTATCTGGCCATTTCATTGTAAAAATATTTACTAAGCTGCATACAAAAAATCAGCTGGTTATTAATAAATTTTATGACGTCGTTATTTGGACATATTCGGAGTGGAGGACGCTACAGTCAAACCATCCATTTTGTAGGTCAAATGTTTTTCCGAGTTTATTATCCAATTATCTCAATATTCCAATAACAAACTTACTGTTATTCAGACAATTTCGGCAGTCCACCGAATCGACATGTTTTATACCTGCGCACTATAGTAGCTACCTCTACCGAGAATTTTCACAGAGGAAGAACTTGGCGTCTCGTCGAACCGAACCTACTCACGAAGATTCAGCCTGTTATTACTCACTAAAAAAAACAGGCGGTAGCTGCTGGACTATAAGGTATATGTATATATGAAAAAGAAAGAGCGGGAAACCCTACAAAAAAATAAATTGGAATAAAGTTTATTGATAACACTAATAGTTTTCCCATAATCTGGTATTGAAGCTCCAATATAAATTTTATATTGATATTTATTTGCATGTAATGATCGAAATCGAGGTTTCTCTGTGGTACCTTCTAGTTTTGATATTTTGGTATAAATAATAGAATGTTCAAGTGCGCCGAATTAACGCTCTTGTTTTTGATTTTCTTATTCTAACATTATAAAGATGTGAAAGTCTATCGTAAAAATATTAAGCTGGTCAGGTCAGATATTTTCATCGTGAATATTTAGGAATACAGAACTAAAAAATCGGCAAAGTGCAAATCGGACTCGCGCACGAAGGGTTCCGTATCATCGTACAAAATTTAACATTTTACAGGGTTTATTAGGGTTCCGTACCCACAGGGTAACAACGGCAACCCTATTACTAAGACTTCGCTGTCCGTCCATCACCAGGTTGTATCTCATGAACCATGAACCGTAATAGATAGACAGTTGAAATTTTCACAGAGTGTGTATTTCTATTGCCGCTATAACAAAAAATAATAAAAATAAAACTAAAATTTAAAAGGGGCCCCCATACAAGAAACGTGATTTTTTCGGAGTTTTTTCCTCGATTTATTCTTATTCATTATTATTATCATAAATAGGCATAATTTTTTCAAATCACGCCTACTCTCACTTGAAAAAATAAATAAAAAGTACATAGTGTTAAAATTTGTACGATGGTACGTGCGCGAGTCGGACTCGCACTTGTCCGCTTATTTATTTTTTCAAATGAGAGTAGACGTGATTTGAAAAAAGTATGCCTACTACTACTAGTTCGAAAAAATCACGTTTCTTGTATGGGGGCCCCCTTTAATTTTTGAGGCCAGCCATTCCCTTTAACTCGTACACGAATTTGTCTATTTCTTTACTATTTTCGACACTCTCGTAGACCCACTTTTCGTCATCACAGCGAGCTGAAATTTTTCCGGAGTTTTTCAGACCAAGGAAGCGTTTGAGCGTTTTGCAACCTAAGACAAAGTTGTAGAGCGAAATGAATTGCATAATATTTTTTTTGAAAAACTGGTAAATCAGTGTCTTTTCAGACGTCATAAAATTGTTTTAAAATATCTCCATGCAGCACGTAATAACAATTTAGTTAACGTGAAAAAGGCGGAAAATAAAATAAGTAAAAAACGAGTTTTCAAACAAAACTGAGGCCAAGCCGCATGAAAAAGTAGAAAATAAACTTTCGTTCACACACAGAGGTGGACTCAGATTTTTTGATTGGGACATTTCTCTTGAATATTCTTTCTCTTCATGAATCAAATCACTTATTACCTCTGATTAATCATACTGAAATATATCGGGGATTGTCAGCGAATAAAATCTGAGTCCACCTCTGTGTGTGAACGAAAGTTTATTTTCAACTCTTTCATGCGGCTTGGCCTCAGTTTTGTTTGAAAACTCGTTTTTTACTTATTTTATTTTTATTATTTTTTGTTATAGCGACAATAGAAATACATACATTGTGAAAATTTCAACTGTCTACCTTTTACGGTTCATGCGATAGAGACCGGTGACAGACATACGGACGGACATCGGAGGCTCAGTAATAGGGTTCCCATTTTTACCCTTTGGGTACGGAACCCTAAAAATGAAGGTTGTTTATGTAAGCTATTTCTGGTAGCTTATTCTCTTTCGGTTTCTTTCTCTTCTTTCTCGAATTATTCTTGATTTTCCCTCGGGACTGGTGCGAAATTCCAAGATTGCTAGTAATCAATAGAATCGTGTTCTGGGTCGTCGATATCGGTTTTTTTCTTCGAAGATGTCTCACGGCAATTGCCGTAAGCTGCTGAACATTGGAGGTCCAACTTTCGACAGTAGTACAATGCCCCACAGCCTTTTGAACAATTACAATCATGACGCCCCGGGTCAGGAGATTAGGATGTTTTTATTGGATCCAATATGCAGTTTTTGAGTACCCATTCCAAATCTTGTGGGTTCAGCTGATTTCCTAACCAATACTGCATCTGGCAGTAAACACGATACAGGTGCTCTTTAGCTACGTCAACTGTTGAGGGTAATAAACTAAAATTTACTGACTTCTTTCTGTCTATAGCTTTCATAAAGCAAAGATATTAATATGCGTTCAAGTTATCTTGTTTAACTGGAGCAACATATACAGCTAGAAAGATTCGAATTTCATCCGAAGAAATTGATTCTCAAGAAGCATCACAATGATTGAAAATTTGTGTTGCAGCACTTTAGTCTTTACATTTCACGAAAATTTGCAGAGCTGTAGATTTCCCTTTATGAAAAAGAGCAGATATTTTGTCACATCCAGTAAAAGCATGTAGAAGTAGAAGATGATCCCTAATGGTCACGAAGACGATCATTGAATCTTCAAGAAAAGTAAAGTTTTCACTCGACTTTTCCATTGTCCGGTTTGAGGAAGAAGATTTCTTCATTAATCGGTGTGCGAGCTACCAAAATTATCAAGAGATGCACGTCTTCCCCAACAACAACCGTTCTATTTATGCGTGAACACTCCAAAGCTGCTTCAATTATTCGAACGTCAGCATAATCTTGAGGGTATTTAACAACAAAGTTATTAGCTTCGAACTTGACAGACAACATCGAAATCTATCTGCGCTTGTTGTTACTGTTTGAAAAGAATTGTTCTTGGTTCACTGTGACATTCATCGTCTCGTCGAAGTAGGTGTCACTGCTGACGTTGTTTCAAAGCTTTCACGCTGTTGGTACTATTGTTCTGCCCATCGAAAAAACTATGAAAGCGTTTGAACCAACCAACCAACCAACCAACCAATATACTTTGAACAAATCGAATCGAAAGACTTATTCTTCTTCTTTTCCCGCGGTCGGGAAGATATTTCCAAAACGCCGAAAAAGGGTAATTTTTCCCCGTTTTTGGGCTGTCAAAAGTTATGTGGTGTGGTTAGCCGGTTACCGGGGACTTTTCACACCTTATTTGGAGAGACTATTCCTCCGCTTTGGGATGTAGGTATTTCTGCGATTGAAGAAATTGTTTAACAATTAAATATGGATGTAGGATAAATCAGTCGAAGAGTGCATAATTTAAGGGATAAATTTAGTACTGAGTTAGGACATACGAGGCAGCGAGCGGAAAAGTGTACAGGGATCTTCTGGAGTGTATACGACCAAATGGGAGTGTACGACACCGCTCTAGACTAAAAAATGCAATATGTGTGGACAGAACCACAACTGTTCTAAAACGCAAGTATTTTCTCTAGGTGTAGGCGCATCTTTAGATGCTTTCTCGAGAGAAACGTTTGTTTTTATTCTTCTTCTCTGCCCTTGGTAGTATACGGTCCACACATAACCTCTTCATGTGATTATATTTTATCCATATCTATTTCATGTTCTTGAATCGTATATTTTCGAGATGCTGCTATAGGTGATAAGCACCTAATTATAGGCTTGTCATCTATCGATTATAACATTGGGAGTCTGTTGTTTGTTTTCGAAATGTCATCAGGTTGGCGTTTTTTTTATGATGAACGTCTTCGTGTTAAATTATAAACATTACAAGTAAATGTTCTCTACCTGAACATAGAGTCCATTCCGGTTGACGTTGCTATTGGTAGTGAGCGGAAGGATTATAGGAGGGATAGGTAATGAGAAGTCCTAGGAAATTCGAAAGGAGGCTAGATAGCGTAAGACCAAATCAAGGTGAAATTCGAACCCATGACTGTTGAGATGGTCGACCAAAATGTTTACCACTTTGCCACCGATACCCATTGGAATAGGTTAGGAGTGCATAAACCTCTGCCTGGAATACTGTGACGAGGTGGATACGGGGCTGTCATGCTACATCTCAGTCCAGATCTATCCGTGTACTAGACTAGATATAGGTCCCAACTGCGGCTAATCGGGAGATTGCAATGCTCTCGGTCCTCTACCATTGTTTGTGGTAGTTGCAACTATAAAATTCCCACCGGTATTAAATACCAATATTCCATCCAAAGAACTCTGGCAGAATCTTAGAACTATTGGGGTGGGGCGATTTAGGAGTTCAACTGTAATTGTAAGCCCTAGTGAATTACACCATATGTTCGTATCTGCATCTATACTATAACTTAAATGGTTCGGGTTCTAATGTCAATGATTATCCCAGGGATATTTTAAGTACACTAGACCCTTTTGATGGGCTATTTTTTTTTAACAAAATCATTTTAAAATATACGATCCCTCGTATATGGAAGTACTCTAAAATAATTCCCATCTCCAAGAAGTCTCGTGGTTCAACGGAGTATCGTCCTATTTCCATTTTGCCTTTTTTGTCTAAAGCATGTGAAAAAGTCCTGCACACCCAAATCACCAGTTTTTTTTTAGATAGGAAGTACCTCTTTTCTAATCTTCAATCGGGGAACTTCAGCGTTGCTTAATATAACATATTATATTGTAAAATCATTTGGTAATGATAAATTTACAATGCTCGTCTAGACTTTTCCAAGGCCCTTGACATGGTTGCCAACATATTGTTCTTAAGTGAACGAGCTTTTAAATTCAGTTTTTCAAATCTGAATGCATGTTGGCTTGGTATGTTCTAATTCTGCTTCTGGCTTCCTACCTTTGCGGGGTGGAGTTCCACAGGGCTCTATCCTGGGGCCCTTATTATTCCCTATCTTCATTAATGACCTTCCAATGGTTCTAACTTCTAAGAAATTATGATTACCGAGGATCTTTCTGAGAATATGCGCCCAGTACATAGCATAGGCTGCCATATTTTCAATATGCAGATTCAAATGTATCCAGCTCTGCAGGATTTTCATGACTACTTTGTATATAGTGTTCAATTTGGGTTTAACTTCACAGAATAAAGCGAGACGGCGATATTTATTAGTAACGATAAAATTGATTTTAGACAAAAGTTTAAACTTTTTCGTTTTTGCTTTCTATTTAAATAAATGTTTATCTTTCTAAATGTCTAGTGAAAATTGAAGATCTTCCTCCCCAAATAATCAATCATACTTCAACTAAAATTCCAGGATTGATAATATAAACAAACAGATATCCTAACCTTTTACCATAATGATCTTGAAAACTTCTATAAATGCATATGCGTCTAATAAAAGATTGAAGTCATAATTTATGTCGACGTTCCATAGATTTTATCCCTAAAGGTGCTGTCATGTATACATAAAAAGATTTCAAGCATAAAATTGGACGTAATCAAAGATCAACGCGATCTGTTTACACGATCAAATTGTCAAGTTGAGTGCGAGTGAGCTAAATTAACATGAGGTGAAGTCTAACAACGCTTTCCAGCCTACACTTTCTATTAAAATGTCTCGTAATGATCATCCTACGCATTTCTATGAAAACATCCATTTCACAAGTTGAATAGATCAATCTGTATATATGTACAACATTGGTACATATATACTTACAAGGTATGCATTAAATGTTACCGACATACTACAACACTCTGGCATTGCGCACAAGTTAATCACATTCAAAGGGATATGGAATAAAATTATTCTAGATAAATCGTCGTAAATGCATGGATGATTGTCAACGATGATGACATAATGCTAGGTGATCAATGGAGAGATAATTGGTGAGATTTGAATAGTACCTGAATACACTTACCTGGAATTTGTTAAATTTGATACGAACTCCATTATTTGATTGGTCGAGATGAGATTTGAACTGTCTACATCGATGAGGCGATATAATTTGTCAATTATCTGTAAATGGAGAGAGGAAGAGATTATGAAAATAATCTAATTACAAACATACATGCGTGGTTGTCATTAATAAATATAAAATATGCAATATAAGATTGAGATATGACGTGTCATCTTAATTTAGAGGAAAGCAAGGTAGGCAGATAGGTAGGTAGGTAGGTAGGTAGGTAGGTATATGATGAACTGACTATATGGAAGTGAAATGGTTCCGCGCACAAAATTTGACTTTATCGTGATATAATTAATGACAATGTTTTACCAATCGACAAAATGCACTTTAAACTTGGTTGGAATGAGGCTGATTGCTCATTAAGATGCATAATGAATCTTGTCAAAATGTATTATTAATGATGATGATGATGATGGTGATGATAATGATGTAGTGCAAATGTACCAATAATCTCGAATGATGTGTAGTAGGATGGTTTTTGGTGACTCACCCCGCGGGCATTCCAAATTTCATAGAATTTTTTGTAAGTGACTTTGCTTTCACCACATATCACATATGCTACAGATTCCAGTTGTTCTGCAAAGTCCATTTGCTTGTCCTCTCTTGAATAAAAGAAGAAAAAATAAAAGGTAATTTTATTAATTTTGCATATTTCTGGAGTTAGTACAAAGAAGATAAGATAAGTGCATAAAACGCCTACTTGTAAGAAGCATCGATAGTAAAAATAAAATCATTATTTTGTCGTTGTACTACTGTTGGCGTTAACAATAAAATAGCGAATTTATTGGTACCGGTCGGCGGCGGAAGTGGGCGTTTTACATGTTTTTAGTCCTAAGGAAATGGAATTATGAATTGTAATTTTTTATTTACTCAAACTTTGGATGTGGAAGTTGTACGTTTTTTTTTTTTATTTTTAAGTATTGTCGTATTTATGAAGATGCCCGAAAATATGTCAAATGTCTTAGCCGTCTGAGCGAGGGTCATATTATAATAAGCGTTGGGATCGGGGCATGAGATCTGTCCTCTAATTACTGCGATCTTAATGATTTTTTCAAATAAGTCCTTATTACCAGGGATGTAAAAAACTCAAATTTTGACTCAACCCATTGCCCAACTCAAGCAGTGAGTCCGCTCAATCATTGAGACCGATTAATATTTGAGCGTCTGTTCATTGCTCGAAATTTGAGTGGACTCACTGGTTGATCGGACTCAAGTCTTGAGCGGACTCTCTGCTTGAGCGGATTCACTGGTTGAGAGGACTTGAGTGGACTCACTGCTTGAACAGACTCAAGTCTTGAGCAGACTCAAGTCCTGAGCGGACTCACTGCTTGAGCAGACTCATCATTTGAGTTGAGCGGACTCAAATCATGTTTTTACTAACATAAGGAGGGTCAGAAACTGTTCTTGGAGTATAATTTTTCCACAGAAAAAATCTCGAGACTATATCAAAACAAACGTTTTTCCGTGATAAGTCTTTTACCGAATACAACACACTAACTGCCTAGTAGTGTTTCGGTGGATTATTTAGTATAGAAAAACTTACGTTAACTGCTAATAGATGTCGTCTATATGACGAATACTTCGACAGCCGCTCATTCTATGGAAAAATGTAACTATACAATTTCCTTGAATTGAATTATAACATTTCAAGTATGCTACTTTCCTTACAGGTTTTACACGTTGTTGAATTTGTTTATAATATTGAGAGGAAGAAAAAATGTTTCTTAGATAAGAAAATTAATAAAAGCTAAATTTATATAATTTAATGAATGACTTTTTTGTGAGCTTCTCTTATTTGATTGAAATTTCAAACTAATTAAATCAGATTCTACTTATATTAGTTAAAACATCACTTGAGTCCGCTGAACTCAAATGATGAGTCCGCTCAAGGAGTGAGTTCGCTCAAGACTTGAGTCCGCTCAAACAGTGAGTCCGCTCAAGTTCGCCCAATTAGTTGAGTCCGCTCAATCAGTGAGTCCGCTTAAATTTCGGGCGATGAACAATCGCTCAAATGTTGGGCGGACTCAATGATTAAGTGGACTCAAATCTTGAGTTGAGCGATGAGTTGATATTGACAAATGAGTCCGCTCATTTACAACTCTGCTTATTACCTTATTATACTTAGTTGTCGGAACATATGCTTGGGTTATGAAGTCTTTAACCCAGACATTGGAGTTTCCTCTACTTTATGTTTCTTGTGGATATGTTGTCCTACATTTGATTGCTATGATTTTAAATGCTCTTTAAACCTCGCTTTTATTTTTAGTTTAGTTTTTCCTACTTTATAATTATGCATTACAATCTTGACAATCTTGTTTTTCTAAATTTATAATTTTGAGTATAAGTTTATTACATAAATTTGTGTTATTCCAAACCGCAATGTTTTGGTTTCATGTGCCGTACTCTGTCAAGAGAGCACACAACCATCGAAATTTGTTTTAAAACTCAAAATTAGTTTATTACTTTATTCCAATCGAAAAGAAAACAATCACCCATAGCACTATTTACAGTTTATTACTTAATTTTTTGAACAAAAGCTTTTTCCGTATATCACTTAATACCGTTTAAAAAAGAAAATTGAACTTCGTAAAAAGAAAATTGAACTTCTTATTGCACTATCGGCGGTTTAAAAACAAACTCTTCGAGGTTTGGTTTAAAAAGCTTTTTCGATTTTGTATTATTTTCTCACGAAGTCAAAACGTACGTGAGAAAATTGAAATTTGATATGCCTGTTGTTGTCGTCTTAAAATATTAATTTTAAGACGGCAAGAATAATTTTATTGTGTGCATGGAATTGGACTGGAGGAATTAAAGCTAAATAGGCATGTAGGGGAGCGTGGGACATAATGACGAACGGGGCATAGTGACGAATGAATATTATTTGTAATCACCTTTATTCTAAATTCGCGCTATGATAGCCATAATGTATTGTTAAGTATTGCCAACATAAGGTAACACTTTTTTCACATTAGTCTATGTTTGTTGTACGGGGAGAGCAGACGAATTTTGCAATTAGAGCATGTAAAAGTTTCAGCTTTGCCAAAGATTGTGTTTGAGGGAATATTTTAGACGTTTTGATTTGAGTAAGTCTAGGTATTTATGGTGTGCGGTTTGACGGAATAATAATAGATTTTATATTGGTTTACGATAAACATTGCAAAAAAAGTCGGAAAAAGACTAAAGTGTGATGGGGCAAAATGACTAAATTTTTATGGGGCATAATGACGAATTTTTACGCGGCATAATGGCAAGCATTTTACGGGGCATAGTGACGAGTGTTTAGAATAAGTTAAAAGATGCTTAACCGTTAATCGACGGGTTATTTTTTTTATTTATTATTATAATTAAAAATAAATTGGCTGTTTTCCCAATTGTATCATATTCTTTCATCAAATTTTCAAAGGTTATCACATCTGCATCAGTATAATGTAGAAAATTATTCAAAATATAACACAAATATACATACATCAAAATCATGGTGCAATATTGCCACATAAGTGCGTGAAAGGCATGTAAAACGAAAAAAACAAAAACGAAAATAATGAAGACTTATGTTTAAATCAGTAATTTCATTAAATACCTGTTATTAGAGATTACCATAAATACCTAGTTTAATTTTTAATTATTGCTACTTAACTTTAATTTAATGACATTTCATTGACGAATGGGGCATAGTGACGATTGAATATTATCTGTAATCAGTTTTGCTCTAAACTCTCACTATGATACCTAGAATACAGGGATAAGTATTGCCAATATATGGTCAACATTTTTTTTTATATTAGCCTAAGTTTTATGTTTGTTGGAGGAAAACAACAGCCAAAGATTGTGTTTGACGGAAAGCCGTTTTAATTTGAATGTTAGGAAAGTCTAGTATATTTATGGTGTGCAGTTTGTCGAGATTATGATAGATTTCATATTAGTTTTTGATACATTTTGAAAAACATGTCGGAAAAAGACTAAAATGTGTGGTGGGGCATAATGACGAAATTTTACGGGGCATAATGAGTAGGTAACATTTTACGGGGCATAGTGACTAACTTTTTGCTGGTCATAATGATGAGCTTTTTGCGGTGCATAATCATTTTTCGATTTTCACATTCTGGTAGGCTCAACGAAGAGTAGATTCAAAAGACATAATTTTACATTAGAAGACATTTCTTTGTCAAGGAAAATGACTCCAACAATTAGTGTGTTTAACATTTCGGAAACTGTGAATTTGCTCAAAAACCGAGAAATCTGCATTTTGTAATGTATGTATTGCATGAGCAATACTAAAGAAATTTTGGAATGTCAACCTATTTATCCTAAAACTTCCGAAATCCAGGAATTGTTCTAAGGGTATAATATCAGATGTTTTCAGTTTTCCTTTTTCGAATTCGAAACGCGAGGTGTTCCTAATTTTAGAATGTATAATTTTATTGTAAAAACCATATTCCTGCAAGGCTCATTATGGTTAATTAATAATAATATTTTTTGATAAAAAAAGATGTTATTTCATGTACAGGGTCTTTCAAATTGAGTTTTCAAAAGTACGCGCCTGTGTAACATACTTCAAACATCAAACGCACCCACATTATATGTCATTTTGACAGCTGAAGGTTTGCCATTTATAAAAATGGAGTCGTATACATTACAACAACGTATTGAGATTATTGAATTATTTTATGAAAATTGTTGTTCTGTGAGAAATGTATTTCGCAAATTACACGATGTTTATGGTCGACATAATCGTGAAACTGATCATGGTAATATTGTGCTGAAATTTCTAGAAACTGATGCAGTACAAGATCAACAAAGACGTCAGTATGCTCGTCCCGGTCGTTCAGAAGAAAATATTGGTGCAGTGAGTGATAGTGTTGTAGCTGACCCCACACGTCATTCACAACAATTGGGACTTTTCTGAGTCAACTGTATAGCGTATTATGCACAAATATTTAGCGCTGAAGGCCTACAAAGTTCAATTGACACAACAACTGCTGCCACAAGATCATTCCATGCGTCGGGACTTTGCTAATTAGATACTTGAACAAAACGACGATTTTTAAAAAAAAATCATCTTTTCGGACGAAGCACATTTCGAGATTGGTGGTTACGTTAATTACCAAACTGTCGTATTCGGGGAGAGGAAAACCCTTCAAGATCCTGTAATTTGACACAGTTAGACTTCTTTCTCTAGGGCCATGTGAAAACAGAGGTCTACAAGGAAAATCCTCGAAACGTTGAAGCATTGAAAGCAGAAATTATTCGAGTTATTGGTGAGATAGAGCCGCAACTATGCCAGAATGTGATTGATAAATTTTGATAAAAGAATCATGTACTGTAGAGACGCAAGAGGTGGTCACATGGGAGATATCATTTTTAGAGTATAAATGGCAAACATTGTATTTCAAAAATAAATAAAAACATTTTCAATTTCAATTCAAATTCTATGTCTTTTAATTATTTACTTTTGAAAATTCAATTTGAAAGACCCGTTATTAAATATAATTCGTTATTATACCCCGAGTCCTTCATCATTATGCCCCTTATGTGGGGCATAGTGACGAACTGGTCGTCAATCCACTTAGGTCAACAGCGCACTTCATAAGGATGCTAGATGGTAATTATATATATCACATTTTGTCCCTGATTGACCCTAATTGGTATAGGTATGGGAGGACCGTCCAAAACCGGGTACCTGGATAAGACCGGGTACCATAGGTTTTCCACCTAATTTAAGTCAAATTCTCCTGTCATCGTGAACATTCCCCGGCGCCATTTGCATTTAGTCTGTAAACAGATGTTTAACGTGTGAACGAGTCGGCTACAAATTTTTTTATATTTTGATTGCGTTTGATGTTATTTAGGTGAAATTGTATGCGCTAGTGAATTTGATAATATGAAGGTAAGTGATATGTTGCATATATTGTACTATTGGTAGTGTTCTTACCTATTTAATATTGGTTGCATGTTTAGTGAGAATACTCCAGAATACTCTTTTGGTGAGTTGTTGTGATGACGCTATATCACGGGGCAAAATCGTTTGGGGTAAAACCAGGTAGTACCCGGTTTTGGACAGAATTATAATATCTGAAATAACGTTAGTTTTCTACAGTTTTCAGATAAATAATGCCGCGTAGTTACAAAAGGACTACTAACAGACAGTCATGAGAGGTGAAAGCCATGTCAAAGGCCATTTTGGAAGTTGTGAATGGCAGAATGGGGTATAAATTTGCAGCTAATCAGATCGGGGTTCCTCAAAGCACTTTAGAAGACCGAATTAAAAATATCGCCGATGTGGAGAAATGGAAACTGCTTCTCAGAAGGGACTGGGACGATTCAAACCAATTTTTACTCCTGAACAGGAAAATACCATTGTTGCTCATGCTTTTACTATGGAAAGTCGTTTATTCGGACTTAAATATAAAGATTTGCGTAAACTGGCATTAAAAATGGCGGAGTTAAATGGTATATCTAATAACTTTAACAAAACAACACAAATGGCAGGCGATGACTGGCTATATTATTTTATTAAGCGTCACCCAAATCATAGTTTGCGAGCACCTGAACCAACATCAGTGTCAAGAGACATGGGCTTTAATAAAGGTCAATAATGTCAGTAAGTTTTTTGTTCTTTTAAAAGGGATAATAGATCAATACAAGTTGAAAGCGACAGAAATATACAACGTTGACGAAACAGGCATGACAGCTGTACCTAAAAAACAGTCTAGAATAATTGCCAAGAAAGGCCGTAAACAAGTTGGTATTATTAGCTCTGCGGAGAGAGGACAACTTACCACTGTAGTTGTTTGTTTTTCGGTGTCCGGACATTATGCACCGCCTCTTCTAAAATTCCCACGGAAGAGAATGAAAGCAGATCTACTTGATGGTGCACCACCCGGGGCCGTCGCAGCTTGTCACCCTAAGCGGATGGATCCAGAGCGAGATATTCCTTCAATGGCTAATACATTTTATCGATACTGTGAAGCCATCAACAGATGATCATGTGTTGCTGTTGTTGGACGGCTATTCCACGCCCACGAAAAACCTACCCTTAATAGAGATTCGATTCGCTTCGAATGAATGTGCTTCTTTAAATTTTTTTTTACATTTTTTTAATAAATAAAAAAATTGTTTTTTCTATTTATTTCAAACTTTTCATTTCTTTCTTCTTTTTTTCATTTTTTCATTTGTTTTTCAAATCACCCAATTTCGCTATTTGGGACCTGTTGATGAGTCAAACCAAGACTTGAAACTAGTCACCAAAAATTAATGAGTTGTGTGATGAAATAACAAATTAGAACATTTTTTAGCTTTTGCTATATACCGGAGAGTCCCAAAAAATTCTTTCTTGAACAAAATTAAGTTTTATCCGGTTAAAAGTCCAAAAGACTAATCTTTTTATTTATTTAATAGAGACGGCAAAGGATAATGGTGTAATAATATTGAGTTTCCCTCCTCATTGCACCCACCGTCTACAGCCCCTAGATGTTTGCTTTATGGGTCCACTAAGTACCTATTACGGCCAAGTAGTAGAGACGTGGTTGCGTAATAACCCAGGCAGGATTGTCACTTAGTAACAACTTGCTAAGTTATTTGGACTCGCTTTCGCGAAATCAACAACTCTAAAAATTGCAATATCGGGATTTCATAAAACAGGAATCTTTCCCACCAATGAAAATATATTTTCAGACTTGGACTTTGCTGCCTCGTTTACAACTGACACAGAAGAGAATGGTGCGTCTTCATCTGCTTTACGCAGCACCACTGCTGAGCAACTGTTTCCACATCCAACCCATCAACAGCAAGCGATGCACCGCTTACGGTATCATCCAAGAAATTCTTAGAAGAAGCCAGATTTGACCAATCAACGACAATTGTTTTTTCCAGTGTCTCTGTTCAGGAAACAGGTACGGATCAACGGTACGTTCGTCCTAATAGTCCTACCGAAAATCAGCAGAGAAAGATATTAAAAAAGAAAATCTGTTTTAATTCCGCCAATATTTCAAATGTAAAGAGATATAAATCCAGAAAAACATATTCATCATAGGAAAGAGAAGGTAACGATCCAGTTGGGTACAGTGCATAACATGCCATATATGGGCCCACGAAGGCTGTACACAAGAAGATTTGCTACAAATGTTAGGTTGTGATAAAATAGGGTAACATACCCGCTTTTACCCTAGAACCTGAGTAAAACCGAAAATATACGATATTTGAAATTTTTGTTTTTGTTTTTATTTATCTTAATTTTAGAAGAGTTATATTATGTTATTTTAACACCTAATAAGGTACGTTTCTATTAAATGTCTATATATATTATTATGAAGTGTGCAGTAACAGTTCCTTAGGTACCCGATTTTGGACGGTCCTCCATTCAAAGTTTCAAAAAATCGATTCAGGGATTTTAGTGGACATGTTTTCAACTCATCAGGATGAAGAACTGGTAAGTCGTGGCAATTCACTTTTCAGGAGAAAAATGTTCACAACATAGTACTAATGAATGTGAAACAAAGAAATATATTCAAAATATAGGAACTGGGGTGTATTTGACCCAAGTGTAAAAAATCCGTCTTTCGGCGGTAAAAAGTCAGTTATTAAGTTAAAATGATAAATAAAAATACACGATAACCCGCTTCTCCCTCTATAATTTGATACCAAACATGACGTATTTTGGATAACCCCCAAAGAAGGTTGGTACGACCCCCATCCCCAAAAGCTCGTCCCCCAAAAATTTGTCATCTATATTTTTGTACTCTAGACCCTAAATCCGGTGGAAAATACCCCAATGCTCTACAACCCTCCCAGACAGAGTTAGCCGTCCTTCAATATTGCGACACTTCTCACGTTTTCCCTAACTCCCCAAGTATGTTAGGGAATCGAGAATGGAGAGTGATGGAGTTTTAATAGGGAAAAACGAAAATTCTTATCTCCCAAGCTCCCAAACTCTCCGAGTTACAGAATCCGACTCTTGCAAGTACTCAGGTTCGCCCATCGCTGCTTATGTTTCATTCGAACATCCGTTTTGATGAGAGACCTGATAACTGAGGTGGCAACGCCTACAGCGGGCTCTGGTCCAAGTACAGGTAGAACCAGAGCCAGACTTGGCTAGGAAGTCAGCTCTTTCATTCCCCCCATGAAATCCATGTGCCCAGAAACCCACTGAAGGGACACCTTGTTGTGGATACCCACAGTTGTTTAAATGAGATCTACATCAACATCTCCTTTCTACATAGATTAAGCCCAAAAATTCCAAATTTTTCATACAATTTTCCTCTCCTGTCAAAATTGTGCTATAGCGTCATAGGGCATCCTCTGCTATCATAAGGTGAATCATTTCAATTAAAGCAGAAAAACATAAAAAAAAAACTATTAAACAAGTGCATTTCCACAAAATTATATGAGAAAAAACTGAAACATTCATGAGCTCAAAGTAAATCACGAATTTGGCCATACAAATCAACTCGTCACATTCAGAGCTGTTTATAAATGTACCTCAACAGTTTCATGTGGTTTGACATCTAATGCGATTAGTAACACCAGCCTGAGCAGCAGGTCTTAATTCCGATCACTGATTATGGTAAGACGCAATCAATCAACGAAGTCGGCTAGATAGGCAGTTTGGTTCATCAACTGAATTCCATTAGTTAGACGCACAAGCATAATCGGTAAGAAGACTTCCAGATCGTCTAAATTTGGTTCAAAGATATCCATATAGGGATGAGAAGCTCATTACGGACACATTTCGCTTAGGTTGTGCGACTAATCTAAAATCTAGAATTTCTATAGATAGAGGTATATATAGCTATAATTATACACGTACATATATAGATACATATGTACGTATGTATATATATATAGGAATGAGTCTCTAATGGACATTATGCGCTTATTAGACATTCGCTGGACTATTAAATTACTGACTCTAGAGAATAATGCTGCATTATTAGTGAATCGATGAATGGAGGGAGACTAAATACTTAAAAACTTATAAACCTTTGAACTAACTAAGTGGACAGAAGTATATGACTATAAGAAGCAAACTTAATAGTATAAGCTACGCTAAAAAATTGAGATCAGAAAATTTAGATTCTTCTGAATTCCATTCAGGAGCATAACTCTGATCGATTATACACGAATATTTATCGCAGATAACATCTACAAAATACAGACTGACTGTGTTATTTGAGAGATTCAAGCGCGTGAAGATTCCCATGCAGTCTCGTACCAAGAAGTCGATTGCTTGTTTTCTGGTAATCAACGCTTTCATCTGAGGTGGTAGTTGCACAGTTGTCGAACATTCATTCTTGTTACAATTGCTGAGTATCATCTATATATATATATATATATATCCACCTACACACAAGCGTACACTTGAATGGCAATTCAAGATAAACGACTGCGCAATGAATAGGCCTAGGTTTATCTGTGAGTTCTTATGTAAATGGGTATGATGGGAAAGTTAAGGAAATATTAGCAAAAAGTTACTACGGAGAATATAGAATCTATGCCACTGACATGGAAGAACTGATACTGATCTTAAGTTGTTAGTCACTGTTTTTTAACTCCTACCCAGCTGAATGGAATTGCAGACACCCTCAGCAATTGATCGTCTGGCTAGAATGAATCTTACCTACCTATGCATAGTTATCGTATGTAGGCAACAACAGTTAAGATAAGATATCAAGATCTGACCAGGGTAAATAGCAATTTCGTAATCTCATCGAAACGTTAAATGCGATCGGGAACAAGATAAAACCATGGTTATGCCTAGAGTGGTAGATTCATAATATATTGAACATGTCCGGTACCCCTGCAGAGTACTTTCTTACTTGTCTTGTTTGTGTTTTGTTGCAAAAGGAAAACCAGATCCTTTTTGTTTTTAAATTCAATATTTTATGTCATTGTTAGTTTATACCTACATAATCTAAATTGTGATATTATAAAATATGAGAGAAATTTCTTGTGATAAGGTGATGAACTTACGTTAAGCGGCCTTTGACATGTTCTATCCATTTGTCTTGTGAGAGGACTGCTTCTCCGTCTAGGTCAAATAGGCGGAAAAATTTTTGATGGAATTCCTGAAAATAGAAAAAAAAACGTAATTTTGTTGAATTGATTCATGGCGTATTTGAGAAAATTCAAAATATGATTTATTAGGGAAAAAGAAACAAAACGTGTTTTTTGAAAGAACTTTATTAGTAGGGATCTAAGCTATTCAGAGTTTTTTTTTTGCTTTTTATAGATTCCATTGATATTCATTGGCATGCCCAACGACCAACATTATAAAAGAATCTAGAAAGGGTCAAGTCAAGGATTTGAAGTATTGACCTGTGTTAGTTAAAGTTATGTAAACTTGCCTTAAGAACTTATTATCAAAGGATAATCAATCTCTTTAGAGGTAAATTAAGAAGGAAATATTACTTAAAAATGAGGCCTTCAAAGTAATCTTAACGTTGTGGTTATTAGCGAATAACTTACTGAAAATTAGTGAGAATGAAACTGATAAACTTATATTTAAGTGTAAGAAGTAAAGTAAATTATTTAGCAGATTGTTTTAAATATAAACAAGAAACTTATGCGCATCATAAAGAACCAGGAATGGAATGTAGTCTGCAATTGTGAAAATCAAGATGAATGTGCTCGGCGTTATACCCCATAGGGTCAGGCCGCAACTCGAATCAACAGTTTCGGATCGAGATTGAATAGAACAAGAATAAGAAGATGAATGTGTTGAAATGTTTGAAAGCAAATTAAATGAGTAAAAAGCTTAGAATTTGTCTACATAAGCACCAATTCTTATGATACCCTAGATCAAAAGTTTTTCAACCTGTATTCCGCGGCACACCAATGTGCCACGCGAGATTTTTAAATGTGCCGTGAGATTCTCTGACGTAAAATTCTCGTACACTAGGTTTACCACGAAGTTAATAAGAAAAAGAGGCTAAAATAAAACGAGAGAATTTTGATTTTACTTTTTTATAACACAAATTATGAATATCTTTCAGAAAGTTATATTTGAAACAATTTTTAATAATATTTTTTAAATTCAAATTTATTATAGTCTTGTCTAAGGGTTACTGTTTCAGAAATAAAAGATATTTAGATATCTTAATACAGAATCTAAATCTATGATTACCTTGGCCCGAGTCAAAATGTTGGTCAAAGTTTTCATCATCAAATCGCACTGCAGTAGCAGGTTTATTCGGCTATAGCAGAGCGAACCTGATACGACTGATCATTTAGGTGGTATGTTTGAAAACCCAAAGCAGCAATCTTTTAATTGTATTTTGTATATTGAGCTGAACAAGTAACCTACTCGCTGACGTCATTGATGTGACCACGACGCGTTCTACGTATTTTTCGTATATAGTATATTGTACTGCGCTTTCTTCTTGCAACAATGTGAAAATTATGTATGGAAAATATTTGTCACCGAAGTTCCGAATATCTCGTACTTTCGCCTACAAAAATACATTTTACCTCGAATACTGTACCTGAGTACATGTACCAAAATTATCGTACTTGTAGCAACCCCACGTGACACAACTGTATTGACCCTTTTGTCAATGGATAAAATAAATGATGTAAACGAACCCATAACATACCCGGGAATGTAACCATATTTACGCATATTTCTGTGAAAATGTATTACGATAAAAGTGTTAGTGGTGTCCTCCAAAAGCCTGAAATCATATTGTTTTACAACTAATGCAAGGGGATGGTAGACAATATAGATAAGATGGTAGGCCATTACACCACCAAGAGACGTACTTTGCGGTGGACCCTAGCATTTGTATATAATATTTTATATGTGGCTGTTCTGGCAGCCTTCATTATATATGATACCCACAATCCTAACCAAATGGCAAATAAGAGACGTACGTTTCTGCAAGATCTTTGTGAAGCCCTCACCATGCCAAATCAGAGCAGCGAACTCACACCAGATATGCTATCGAATGCATGATGATACACCAAATACCAATCACATCTACATCCACGTTAAGTGGACCAGCAACAAGGGATCAAACAGACAGACTGAAAGTCAAAGGTTACTGCGGTATTTGCAAAGAGGAGGGTAAGCCCCATGCGAAACATTTTGTAAGCCTGTACAGAATTTCCCGGATGTAAAAAATGTTTGTCATAATAAATTGTATAACATTTTTTAAGAATTAACTTAATTTTTTATTGCTTTCAATCCCCATTCCTAAAACATGTATTACATACCTGGGTATGCTTTGAGATTGGTAACGTATATTTATAATTCAGGTCTATTTCCTGACGAGCCACAGAATACTTTTCAAAACTTTATAGCATATATTAGCTACAAATAAAGCCCTTGAGGATAACTAAAGTGATGAATAAAAAAATTCGAAGATTAGATAAATATCTAGGTATGTAGGTATTGACACAATGGTTAAATTCTAAGAATTATGCGTGAATTGTCGAGAAGAAATGGCAAGCGACAAAAGTCGAGAGCTCACCGAACATTCTTCTGTGTTTTCGCTGATGCTGCTGTCGATTTTTGTTTGCTTGTTAGGTATTCTATGAATTTAACACAGTCGTGTCGAAGTGAGATGACAACCAACATTCTACGAGCAAAATTTGGATGAGTTTTCGCTTTCAGTCTAAAATTTGTACCCTGAAATCAGCTTGAAAACCATTAAAATTCTTCTGCCGTTTGTATTTTCATGGTTTCTTGAAATTGGATTTTCAGCATTGATGAAGTTTTTAGTACAATAAAAATGTCTAGGACTGATCGTTTTCACAGTATACGTAAAAAATTTAAATTTTTTTATGGCAACACCAAGAAGGGGTTACCCGATTTATTCCATTTTTAAAATTTTATTTGTTAACACTGTGAAAACACCATGTACAAAATTCACAGCTCTCTATGTCGACTCGTTCTCAGGCAGTGTCCAAATATGTAATGGTAAACGGAATTTTTGTATGGCAACCCTACGAAGAAGTTGCCCGATTTGTCTCATTTTCGAACTTTATTTTACTTTTTTTTTTTTTAAAAAAAGTCCGTGTACAAAATTTCAGCTCTCTATGTATACGTGCTCTCGAGTTATCGTGCGCACGCACAGACAGACAGATAGATACCCGGGGATTACAGGACTCAGTAGAACTGACACTGACAGCGTTTGACACTTCCACTTCCCTACTGACTACTCTTTTATACTGACTAGTATGTACGGACAAGATTTCTGACAAGTCAGTACAGACTAGTCAATAAACTGTCGAATGTAAAATTAAGATGGTTGAAATTGAAAATAAGAGTTAGATGATAGTGGAGTTACAGATGAATGGGATAGTATCTCTGCAGTTGACCTATTTTGTCTCTACGATAGTTTCGGATGAAAAATTTACGCTTTTCTTGCGAATCAGGGACATCACACGAAATATTAAGTACACTACCTACTTTTAAAAGTCTATGTATAAATAATAATATGCAATAAAAAAAATATATAAAAGCAGTTGTTTTCTAAATTAAATAATATTAATGTAAAGGAACTTTTCGTCCACCCTGTATATTGTTTCTGTTTGACAGCAATATTCGGCATTCATAATCAATTAACTACAAAAATTATTTTAAGTAATTGGCAAGTGGCAATGAGTTTTTTACTCTTTCGACATCCGTACAATATGTGAGTCTACCACTTTCCACTTATTAGTTAGAAATGGAATGCCAAAAATAATTTTAATTGTGAAGACAACTTATTTTCCTTAACATATAGATTTTTTAATAAATCTATATATATATCCACCAGCAAGTTATTGGCATTTGAGCTCACTGTAGTGTAGACAGCAGGCAGTTTCAGGGTTTCATTGCTGTCCTGATGAGATCGTCCTGTTACCGATGATCGAAATACAGTACCTATGTATATTAAAAAAAAAATGTTTATGGAATTTTTTGATCTTCGGCTTTAGGCCAGAAACTGACAGAACTTCGGTACTTGTCTTTTAATTCTCTCTGCTCATATGCAGTAGGTTGAGAATTGCCTTAGATTCGTATATTGAACGGGTCTCGAAAGAGTAAATTACCACTTTCCACTGAAAACAAATTATCATTGGGTCAATCGGGGGGATACCTACAGTATTGTATACAACAGAATGAAAATAATGGAGTTCCTTAGGAGGAGCAGCGCTGACAGAAAGAAGCTAGTAAGGGTGATAACATTCATTGGATCATACATGATTATGCTAGCAAACTAGGTTTAGAGACTAACAATATTCTTTGAAACTTTTGGGCCGTCCTTCTCGAATCTACATAGGTCTTGGTCGGTTCTCCTCCAATGGAAGACAAATTTAATTATAACTTTCAATAAAATATTTTATTTTAGTGATAATAATAGTAGATAATTAAATTTCTTTGGATGTTGCAAAGCGGGTGGGGCCATTTGTGTCTGGCGTGTTCCCCATTATAAGGGCTATCTACCAAAAATATAGTTTGAACGCATATATGGTAGTTAAAAAAGGATCAGAGAGAAAATCCATTTGAAAATAAAAATTTCTTATGATTGTCTAATTTTATGGTCTGCAATCCACGAGCTTCGTTTGGTCAATTGGTCTATCTAGCACAGATTACTATCTTTGAATTTTAACATTGATTTTAATTTCAAGTATTCAAAGTTTAAATTAATTCCTTTCATAATGTAATTCATCCAATCAGAAAATATAACTGAATTCATTTATCATTTGCGAATTACATAATAATCAATAGAATAAAATCAAACTCCAACATAATCCAGTTCCAGAGTCAATCTATAGTTCCCGGAAAAATCTCAAGTAACCATCATAACAACAACAAGAACAACAAAAACACTATCCTACGTGTCTGATTCATACACTTCTTTTACATCGAAGATTTTCTTTTTTGTATCACTATCCACCTTAATTGCACCCAGTAGAATTGGCTAGTGTGGGCTTTTAAGAGGTTCTTTTTCTTTGATAGACATAGAAGCGACATGGCACGTACAAAGAGGATGTCTGGATCTAAGCAAAAACGGTAGCAACTTTAATCGTTATCAGACCTCTGCAATCACGGATAAATTGACCTTCTACTTATCTTCCATCGTAAAAAGGCAATCTTAAGTGTCGAAGAGCTGTTCTAGACTAGAGACCATTGACGGCTGATCTGTGTGCATTAAAGAACGAGTAAGTAGGTAGGTACCACACATCAATTTATTCTGTGGCAAAGTATTTCATGAAGGAAGAGCACGATTCTTGGTTTCCCTTTTTTTTTTTTAATATTGGGAAGTTGTCGCTTTCATGGAAGGTTAAAACCACAAATAAATATTCGTTAAAATTTTGTGCTCTAGAAATGGAGATATCTCTTTCCGTTTAGATGACATGCTTACTTCCCTAAAATAAAGACCACATCGTGATATAGTAATATATTTAAAAACCATCATTCTTATTGCCTTCACCGACAATCTGGTATAGCCGCACAGGTACGTACGTACATAGGTATCAGAAAATTCCAACTTTATCGAATTTCATGCTCATAAATTACAAACGAAAAAAGAAAAACTGAGAAACTTGTGTGTATGTAAACAGATAACCCAAGAGGAGTAGTTTGTATGACCTTATCGAAAACATCGCGGTAGGTTTAAGACTTCACACAGATGTCAGAAGTTAAATTTTGAGACGGCTTCACTATCGCTGAACTCGTAATAAATGGAAAATTCAATTACAGGTGAAGTCTTTTATAATTACAAGAGAGAACTCCAACGGAGATTGTCAATTATTTTTACAAAATGGTTTCAATTTCAATGTGTGGGCGTGATTCATTCGTTTTTGCCATATTCGCATTCGTCTTAAATTTTATTGGATTATTTCTAGAAATTTAATTACCTGCACCCGCCAGCAAAAGTAAATCCTTTGCCCAAGCCAGTGTTCATTAATTCTTTCAGGTAAATACGAGTTAAGTAAAGATCTGATGAGATGTCAAAAAACAAACTATTCTTGAACCGAATGCATGAAATAAAACAGACACAGGTTTTGATTCGACCTGATGTTCCGGAGACGCTTTTATCCATTTAAATCTTGATTAACACTGACAAGACAACACGTCTGAAGAAGATTATAAATAATTCCAGCCATACGAGAATTACCGTTGAGATGTGTGACAGGTGAGTTCTATGAGTTTCATAGTCCATAAAGGCAACTATGTGTAAGTAGTTTCAAACAGTTTTGATATGATATGCGTATAATGTTATATAGGTACATACATGTTGTTGCAGTTTTGACAGACCTGTCAACTGCACAGTTAAATGTTGAAATAACTTAATTTACCTTCTCAGTATTTAGTTTTTTAAAAGCTTAGGGAGTGTTGGCAGTTCATTGATTACAATTGTAAGTAAAAATGAAAAAAATGGTGGCAATCGGTTTTTTAAGTAAAAAAAATTATGATTTTGTATACACTAAATGTCAGGGTGAGTACAGCATCCTAGACTAGTGTACCTAGAGAAAGTTGCAATCTCTTCAGTTTAGATAGAATTTCCGTGAGTACAGGTTAAGTTATTAGTTGCAACCACTCTATCTAGGCTCCAATTTTCTGGAAATTTATTCTGAGGTTCAAAAATGTCAAAGCTTAAATGGACAAAGGAAAGACCTATTTTGGAAGGTATTCCTCTGCTTTGGTATATTCTACAAGAGAACTTCAAAAATCGTACAAAACATTTTTTTTGGGATTGAAGAAATTACTCAACAATTAAATATTTTGCAGGAAAAGTCAGGAGAAAGTTGCATACTTTAAGAGCACAATATAATAATAAGCTTAGAAAATCAAGGAAGAAATGCAGTGGACAGGGATTTGGTGAAGTGTTTTCGAGTAAATTAAGTGGGAATATTTTGAAGCCCTGCACAGGCCTGGACATGAAGACTCAGAGCAACTAGGCGGTAAACAGAATCAGGGCTTCTAGGCGGCTAATAGAGTCAGGGCCCTTTAAAAAAAAATTGAATAAAATAAAAATATTACGGTTATTTATCATCGACCTTAGAAAATAAACAAGCTGACTTAGAAAGATCACAAATAAGTACGAAATTATATGCAAAGAAAGTTCGTTGCGTGTAAGCATACGCTTAGATTGCCATGCGACGAATTTCCTTTTCTGGAAAGGAACGGATTACCTCACTATAGTCTACAAACTGCATTATTTCTCTGCGGTGGATCTTAAATAGTTCTTCACTCGTTTTAGCGCTGAAAATGACCGTTCTGTCGAGAAGTTTGAACCTGATGTACACAACCACATCCGATGCTCTATTTTCCATATTCCAGGGGCGGGAGTTGTTTTCTCGTGTAGCCTCAATGGACGACAAATGAGTTTGCAGGTGCAGACACGTGTTTCCCAAAGTCCTGTTTAAATCTCTCAAGCTCCGTGCATGATATTCCAAGCTATGTAGTTTCATGAGAAAGCCAAACTTTTTAAACCAAGGTCTCTTAAGCAGAACCACGTCTTTGTAGTTCTGCAATCAACCTGTCGATAATGATGTTGAAAACGGTAACTCTGAATCTGTCCCTACCGAATAGTGCGTCTTCGATTTCGTTTCCTTTTATTTCATCAATTGAGAATTTGCTGCCCCCAAGAATTTGTCATCCTCTGCCTATTGGTAAATCCTTCTGTGCATGGAGGAAAATAAAGTAAATTTTTTCTGAATTTTTTTCTTTAGGGTCCTTGAAAAAAGTAGCTCTTTCAAATGATATCCCACACTTTATAAAAAAACTACTTTTTTTTAGGGGGTCGAACCTTATCCCCATTAAAAATTAAATAAAAAAAATATATCATAATGTTTAATCACTGATATGTACGTATATAAATGGACTGCTCGTTGAACCAAAAATGCATGAAAGTAATGGCACCACTTTTATATTCTTGTCTCTTTCCGTGAGTGAGAGCATACTTTCCCACTGAACTGTAATGATTGGGAACGAAAAATTGCTTTGTAATCAAAACTTTCCTACCAAAAACAGCCATGTGAAAACATTCTCTTCGGCTCATAATAAAATATAAACAATACAAATAGTTCCGAATACTTTTGTGGTAAACTCTGTCAATCCCACTGACATGCATCTAAGTAAATTCCTAAATATTTTAAATATAGCGCCAGTTTACGCCAGTTGGTAGCTTGACAGTGAGAGCATACTTTCTGAAATCAAAACTGGTGCCACATGAAACAGGAGATCAGTCAGTCTATTTATATATATGTATGTCAGTGTGTTTAACTGTCGAAATATGGGCATGTCAAAAAGATCTAACATTCTGCCAAATTTCAAATTTCAAGCTTACGTTATCGTTTTCGAGAAAAACATTTGTGACAGATAGGGCGACGCATGACGATCTTATAAAGGTTCCTTTTGTTGTACGGAACCCTAAAAAATCATCAAAATAAGTAGGTATAAGATAATGTTGCAGGAGAATCATTTCTGAGCATAATATCTGTATCCAGAAATCGAAGAGCTAATGTTAATCCTGTCTCCAAGTGAAACAGACTTTCTTATCACAGAATATTTTGTTTTTATTACGGGCATCTAGACATCTAGACACAAGTGTCATCTTAAGATGACGGCATGTATGATGTATTTTTTTTTAAATAGTTGTTTTTCAGTAAACTGTTTACTTACTTATACAATTTCTGTAATTGTCTACATCCTCTCTTCGTTATCATCCATTCCTTCCTCCTCCCTAATCCTAAGATTTTTATCAAACTTTTCAATTTCCAGCACACCATTCCATTTCCATTTAAAAATGGCGCTAATATGTTATAAGTAATTAAATTAAATTGCGATTTGTGAATTTAATTACCTCCGCAAATTCCACACTATTGTTGCACTATTTGCTTAATTATAGTTATAGCATTTCAAATTCTACAGGTATTACAAAAGACAAGCAATACTGATTTAGTATTGCAACAAAAATTTAAAATTAATTTAATTGGTATAAGTGTATCTGCCAATAAAAAGGCATGTTCGTACTTTGAAGAGAGGGGGCGATTAGGACAGGGGAAGCTTAGCACATATAAGTTTGGCTTTGTACTCCTTTCCATCCTCTGGAGAAAAAAAAACCAACAAAAAGGTATGTGTACACAGGGTGCTCCAGTCATAATGACCATTGTGAACATATCCCAAAATATGCTTAAAATCAAAAAAATTGTACTATAGATTTTTGGAAGGAAGGTCCTAGCTAAAAATTACATTACATCCTGGCTTCCTTAAGGGTGGGGCGGTATAATTTCAGATTTTCAAGTTAGAGATACCTCATTTTTTTGGATTTTTTTTTTTTGATTCTTTATTAAAAAATAATATTTGATCATTATTAGGGTTCCGTACCCAAAGGGTAAAAACGGGAACCCTATTACTAAGCCTCCGATGTCCTCCGAATAAAATAAAATTAAAAATTAAAGGGGGTCCCAAATAAGAAACGTAGTTTTTCGCGTATAGATAATGTTAAATTTTGTACGATGGTACGGAACCCTTCTTGTGCTAGTCCGACTCGTATTTGGCCGGTTTTTATTTATTAATGTTAATTTCAAAAGTTATTAGACTATTTTTAGAAATATTGGAAAATACCGGCACCAAAAATAGCAACAGTTTCCGTTAAAAATTTGAAATAAATAAAAATTAGTTGGATTAAGCCCTGGTCACACCAAGAGCGGCGCGGTGCGGTAGCACGCGGCAAAATATTATCGAAATGTACTCTAGTTCCGATGAATAAATTTTGTTATTAGTAGCTCTGGTTGAAGAAAAACAGAGAAAAGTTTTGAGGCTCGATAACGAATACTTTAAAATGCCAGAAGCCTCATTTAACGAACTGTGCCGACATATCGCGAATGAAAAAGAAATCTTCCCGCCAGCGGCAGCGGTAAAATTGTGTTTTTGAGTAATCTCCAAAATTTCCGCGCCGCGCCGTTTCCGGTGTGATGTATATATTTAATGTTGCAAGAGCAATCGCGCAACCGCAACTGAAAGATACCGCGCCGCTCCCGGGGTGACACCTACTTTAATTATCTATTGCATTGCGCAACCCAATAAAGAGATAAAATATAGAATAATTTCCACGAAAAAGCACAAATAACTGAGAGCTGAAAATAATACCCCTCTACAATACATGGTAAAACGAGGTTTTCAAATGAAATTGGCATTTTTTGAATAACGAATAAATACACGAAATATGTAAGTAGTGGTACGCTGCTAGATTAAACAGCTTTTGACTTGTCAATTATAATAAATGTAATTGCATTCTCAATTTCATTGCTGAATTACATTAAAGGATGTATTTGGTTTCAATAGTTTATAAGTATTGTAAACTAAAAAATTGGATACAGTGCAGTGGCACAAGTCGATTAATATAAAACTTTGCTTGCAAGTCAACTGTTTTGGTCTAAAGTATCACTACATGGCTATAAATTATGTTGAATTTACATGAGCCATTACTACTACATCATTTGTGCTGAATAAGGCCTGAATTACAATTACGACTGATCAGTGGACTACGACTTTGCCCAAATGGTAAATGCATGTGGCGAGATACAAGTGCAACTTCGACTGCAATTGAACAAAACTTTGCTCAAAGTGAAAAGTTGGTTTTGGCTGCGACCAACTTCAGTTCAATCACAGAAGTCGGGACTTCTGGTTTGTTCAAGCAGTTGAAGCTTTAATTTAATTACGACTTTCACCTAAGAGTCGACTTCGACTTAAAATCAAGTCGCAGTCACCAGATCAGTCGTAATTGTAATTCACGCTTAACTACTACCATAGATGGTGTAAAAACTAGATATCGCATGGTATATCAGTAGCTCGTTTCTGTAACTGTTAAGGGGGTTAGCGCACCAAAAAAAAGCTCGCGATTCCTGTTCTCAAAAGCACAGTGGAAAATAAACGCATAAAAGTATGCAATATGAAAATTGAAAGAAGTCACTATATTTACTGTACTACACGCAAAGCTATATGATGCTGTGGTATTCGTGTGCATTGTACTCCAAGCATTTGGGCCATCTGCACAGCAGTAGGATTGCATATGCATAGCGAGTTTTTAGATTTGCTGTTGGAGTTTTCATAGATTTATTTTGGAACTTATAGAACGTTTTGCGTGAGGAGCAGGCAAGGGGCGAACCAAATGTGTGCTGCTGGACACTTTTCCTTGTAATTTCTCTGGCATCATTTAATGCTTGGGCAAATTTTATTTTACTGAAGCCGCTCATAAAATAAAACTCTTCCGAGAACTCTGAGTTGTAATGATTCATATAATTTGGCAATGTTCACACTATGTCAGTTTTACCATTTTATTAACTAGATAGCCAAAGAACTACTTTAAAGAGTTTCTCCTTCCGACAGCTTCATTAAAACCCATTAGATATTGAGATCGATACAATAAAACTAAAAATATCGGGACTGCACATTTTGAGATATTCAACGAAACCCGAAATATCCATTATCCTTGAAAGCAAATTTTCAGAAAAATGACTTTGATTAATTTTCTTCGTAAACCTCAAAGCTTTCCAATATAAATAACGTTTATTTCATGGGGATGCGATGCAATTTTTAAAGTTACATTTACTAAGCAAAATTTCCCACATTTTTCAAATTTCAAAAGACCGTACCTCGGTCATATATGGATCGCATCCAAAATTAAAGAGTCCACTCACAAATTTACACAAAATTGGTCGATTTTCAGATTTGTCTTCTTTATTGCATAATTATTGGACTGCATTTTACTAACACGTCCCATGATTAAATAATAGTTACTCACAATTATAAACAAAAAGATTATAAATACAACTGCCAAAAATATTTCTTGCCTCCCAAGCAAAAATAATAAATTACCAATGATAAAACTTAAAATATTCCGCGAAATCTACAGTCATATACCTAATGCAGAAAATGGCGGCATACAGTTTCCGAGCCTGCACACTGCAGCCTGCAGCAGAGCTTTCAAAACAAGTGAATGATTTCCGAAAGCAAATAATTCCATCTGACGGTGATGAGATTAATTAAAAACGCCAAATTATATGCAAAATATATAAAAACAAGAAATTTTTGTCGTTACCACGGTTAACAATATTGACTTTATTTCCTTTATAATTGTACTAAACAATTTAAGTTTTTCAAAATAAACAGAAAAAGGTTCGATCTTTGTCACAAATTGAACTTTCATTCCAATAATATCACAATTGTGATAGTTATTCGTGTCTGAAAATAGCAACTTTCAAACCAAAATATATTAGTAACCACAACTTTTTTACTAGTTTTCTCTCCGTCACTGCCTCTTCCTCTTCAAGATCTTTCATACTCAAGAACAAATTTATCTACTTGATGTACCATTATTACGTTATTATGTACCAAACTTTGCAAATTTCATGAATTTGAGAATTTTTTAAACCTAATTAAATACATTCAAAATATCGAAATTTTTATTTTTGACACATCATTACCTAAGTTTATGCTTTTTCTCAAACTATGTGGAATTTTGATTATGATAATACGCACAGATTTGACGCAAAGTCGTATTAACTTTCATTTTTTTAAGATTTCAGTAATAACCCCTCTTAAATCGAAAAGATATTAATTCCGTTTTACGTAATATTGATGTCAATCTCCACCAACGTGTGTCTACGAGTAAGTATGAAACTCTACTATATTCTCTATTATGCTTACTACAGAACTCTGTTCACGATATGATTAGACAACTAGAACTGTTCCTGTAATGCCACGAGTGGAGTTTCGCTTCTCTATTATAGTTGACAATACTCTCGATGGCATTTTTATCATTACGTTTAGTGGAAGAAATTTGAAAGAATGTTTGCAAAAAGTTAAAATAAACGGAAAATGAATTTGAGCCAGAAAACTGAAACACAAGTAAATTATTTTTACTTTTTATATAGGTAAATATAATCTATACTTTTTAAACTGTATAAGAATAACCGCGAACAATGACAGGATACAATAAAATAATAGGCTTTAATATTTTCTCTTTCTCTCAATTGCTGTTTCAAAATCGATGGTTGCTTTTCATCCTATATACAACTCACTTTGATTTTCTCAACTAGTGCAGAAACGAATAAATTCAACTAGTCACGTCATCGAATTTTCTCAATTGAAATACGGAAACGAACTGCAGAGTAGAGTATACCCTCGATGTACACGCTGCTAGCATGCTCACTAAGCATTAGGGGTGCACCGACGGGATGGTGGCCAGAGAATCTGCGGGTTTTCGGTTCCCTAATTAGTCATTTGACAATAACTATTCAATTCGTTTCTTTTCGATCAAGGAATGCCGTTGCGTTAAGGTAGCTTTGAGATAAGTATAAGGATCCGTGTCAGGTGGCTGCGAGTAGAGCTGAAATAATCCGGATAACTTCCTATCCGGATTATCCGGAATAACTAAGATCCGTTTCATCAAATCCGGGTTTCTGGATAATCCGGATCCTGGTATCCAGATCCAAACTATCTGGATTTGGATCCGAACTATCCGGATTCAGACTAAACAAAAATGTTTCAAAATTTCGTCCAGATTCCATATACAAGGTGTTTCCCCTTAGGAGGTCAATAGAGCAGGAGGTGATAGTACTGACTTAGACTAACAAAAAATTTTATGGCAGGGGGCGGGCAATAACAACCGTTACTTTTACTGGCTGAACAGTCGCTGGAAAGGTCATGAGCTTCTACAGGGTGTTTTGTGAAAAACTAGCTTTTTTCTTAATCACACTTTAACTCCTAAACGGTTGATATCCCCCCCCCCCCCTGCCATACAATTTTTTGTTAGTCTAGCTGGGTACTATCACCTCTTGCTTTATTGACCTCCTTAGGGGAAACACCCTGGATAATGCATATATCATACAATTTATATTTTCCTAATGGAGCATTGTAATCTGGATGAAATTTTGACCCTCTTTTGATTAATCTGGATCTGGATAGCTCGGATCCGGATAGTTCAGATCCAGATATCTTTGATCCAGATTTCAGGACTCGGATAGTTTGCAGATCCGGATATCCAGATATCTGGATATTAGCAAATCCAGTTCCAATTTTCAGCTCTATCTGCGGTGAGTTGAACCAGAATGACGGTTAACGAATCACGATGGATTCGACTACGCTGCAGGATCGTTGTTACCTTTAGAATCAGTTGCTATTTTAATACTTATCTTTGCAAGGCACTACTTTAGTAAAACAGAATTATCTCAAAAGTATTTCAAAATAGTTTTAAGTAGAGAAATGTCGTCTAGTTCGGCCCACTGTCATTTGTTTAGTTTTAATCACTAGCATCATCAATATTCCAGCGCGGAAAAACTCTCAGAGGAAAATTCAATCCTGTAACATGTTTGGTTGTGGTGTCACGTGATGCGGCAATGGCACTTATCGTCAAAGTTGACCCACTTGTGTAGCAGGGCTAGCCTACCGTAATTTTATGCATTAAGGGACATGTTGACAACGCTGCGTCAATTTTCCATGGTACAAAATGCCATTTACCACATATTTCGTCGGTTTTCAGCGAAGAGTCAATGTCAACCTAGACGACATTTCACTTTTTTTTAAATGGTTATATTTTTTTTGTATCAATCAATTTCCGATGTTCAGCAAAACTGTTCCTTTTCCCAGAACTTCCTAACCGATGTGCTTGGATTGACATAATTCTTGCTCAAACGGAAGTTATGGGCAAACATCAAAAGGGTGGCCAACCCTGACTACACTCCTCCGGGTTTACATAAATTATTATTGATTTAGACTTTGTCAATCCGACTATGTTTAATAGGTATGCATTTTGTCTGTAATTATGTACGTGTATAAATGTATATATCTTTTGTGAATTAAATCTTAATCAACTCGAAATTTATTTCTGTTTTCATTTATGTTGTTTTAATGAATGTGGAATAAATAATAAAAATTTTATTGGTGTCTACTCACTGACCGTTCTTGGTACTCCGCTTGATTTCGTGCAAAAATTAATTAATTGAAAAATGTTGTTTACTAGAAACTTTGAAATCACATACTTATTATTTTTATACATATATATTAGTAGGTAGTGAAATCTACCTAAAATGAAATTAATTATCTAAAGTGAATTAATTGTTGGAAAAGAATACTTGAATTATTTAGGTGCTAAATATCTTAATACATTTTACAAAGCTGATTGGCGTAATTGAATAAGTAATGCCGTTTTTGATAATGCCTGGAACGGCTACTGTTGCTATTTTGTAGTCTTGCTGTTTATCTTACTTGTATTATTCCTTTTGATGATGTAGTTTTATGGTCTGATATTATGTTATATATGATGACAGTCATATAATTTCAAGAAATCTCTGTGTATAAAAATCCAATTTTCTGCACGACACTTGCATTTTCTGGATGCTGTAGGTTTAGAATAATTACCGTGTTTTATGAATAGTGATCACGTGATTTTTATCACTGCTTGGTCGGGGTCACCACCAAATGAAAGTGGCCTTGGGATTTTGTATGCGATCTATCCATCTTCACCACTCACGTGGACACGGTTTATAGTTTTAAGTTTAAACAATTAAGCATTTTATAACAACTTATTTTATTTAGCACTTATAATAAACTTGTCCATACATACAAACTACATATCTTACAAGAAGCTGATGAGCAGCTGCAGCGAAACACTGATCATGACTGACTGACTCGTAATTAGCAGATCAGCCAACAAGTAGCAATTCAGCACTTCTGATGATATGATGATTTTAATGATGATTATGAAGTTGGTTAGTTAAGCATAGTGTCTTGCAGATTTGAATAAGGGAATTGATACTTTGTAATTTTTTATATATAAAGATTTGATATGGTCTCGACATGTTCATGTCGTCAAATGTATGCAAGCATAAATTTTCAAATGCAAGAAGCAATCACAAAAATCCTCCATGTCATTTTATTATGCATAATTATTAGTAATACACACGCCAGTGATTGGGTTTGGGACTGATTGTAGTTTAATTATGACTAAGTTAAAGTGATTATTTTAAATGGTACGTTACACAATTTATTGAAACTTGAGGTATTCAATTGAAAACGAGAATTCGGGAAAACGTAGTGACTAATGAAAATGCTGAAATTATTGTTTTGCAGTAGCTGTACATATTTGCTTGCGATTTTCACAGAAAGTCATGAACTTTCTAGAAGCATCCTTATCACATTTTTTTCATCAAGAATTTAATGGTAAAGGCGCTTTAAACTTTTGTCATTGGGCATTACAACAATAATAAAGAACAATACAATTTTTTTCGCATCAGTAATATTTTGAAGTGACGATCTATACAAACCGTTTTGCTATAAATTGGCATAATATCCATTATTTGTCTCTAGCAGACCTATAAAGTACTTAAGTACTATGTAGTATAACAGCACCAGGACCTGGACATAATTTTTTTTTAAATACAGGTATAAGTCCCGGTACTGGTACTTAGAAAATTTTCAAGTATAAGTCCCGATACTGGTACTTACAAATTTATGAAATACAAATCCAGGTACTGGTACTGATACTCATAAGTCCCATATATAAGCTTAAGTACTTTATAAGTACCAAAATACGCACTTACTACAAATACTGCCATAATGCGAAGTATTTCAGCTCGTGTAAATTATTTAAATACGCCTTCTAATAATAGAAATAGAGGTTTAAGATCAGGGACTGAGCTGAAGTTGAAGTAATAATAAGGAGAGAGTACATCAAGATAATACAATCTTTTCAATATGTACTTAAGCTATAATGCTAATAGAATTAGGTTTAATGAGTAATTAAAAGATAAACAATTACTTTGAAATATATCAGTATTAAAAAGAGAGAAAAAAGAAAGAAGATGGTTAAACAGAAAAGACAAAGATAAACAAAAATTCAATGTACAATTGAAGAAGAAGAAAAAAAAGATAATAAAAACATATGATTTATGGATGATTATTAAAATAGTTAAAAAGTCTCTTCTTGAATATCCCAGTAGTGCCCAACCTTTGAATATCATAAGGTAAATTAGACCATATGCGAGCAAAGTGGGCGAAGAAGGAACGACGTCTTATTGCAGTGTTAGTGCGCTACAGCAATATTTTGTTATGACGAGGTGAGCTAAGGAATTCTAATTTTTCATACAAATAACTGGGCTCTTTTGAGTATACTATTTTGTGTAACAATGTTAGTGCTCTTTGGAGCAAATAGGAATCTATTGAACAACCAAGGAGAGAGTCGCAATATGGGGACATATGGTCAAATCTTCGTAAGCCAAACACAAACCTGGTGCTGCAATCATTGAAAGTAACATTCAGCCTATTCAGACATATACAATCCAAGAAAGTGTATTGTATACAATACTACCATAAGTAAAGTGCGGGACTAATAATGACAAGTTTCATACGTAACTGTGAAGATAGTAAATTAAATGATATTCGAAGCTGTCGCAGGCCTTCATAAGCTTTACTAATAATATTTGCAACATGATCCCAGCAGCTTTGCTTGGAATTAAGATAAACACCTAAATTTTTAAATTTTTGCTGGTATGGTAAAATAATATCATTCAGTATTATCGGTGGTAATTCGGAAGTGTCCACTGTAGCTCTGAATTGAGTTTATATACATACATACTCATGATGTGATTCCCATGGACCACTTACATACAGTTGGACATCATCTGCGTACATGTGTATTTTAGATACTCTAATATGATTTGGTAGATCATTAATGAACAAACTAAATAAAAGTGGACCCAGTATTGATCCTTGAGGTACTCCAAATTTGACAGGTAATTTGCTGGAGACAATATCGTTTACTTTAACTTGTTGTGATCGATTAGTTAGAAAACTTGATATAAACTGAACTGCAGAAGACGAGAATCTAAACTGTGAACACAGCTTACGAAGAAAAAGTGTGTGTGATGTATACTATCATATGCTTTAGAGAAGTCGAGTAATACCAGAATTGAAATATTATTATTATTAAGCGAGTCACGTATATCAGAGGTTAACTTCAGGAGTGCCGTTTCACAGCTATACGATACGCTCGGAAGCCGGACTGCATGTCTGTTATGAGGTTTTTACCTTCAAAATATGCCATCAACTGTGTAGAAATTATTTTCTCTAGGACCTTGGACAAGTAGCACAATAGGAAGTACTTAGTACGAGTTATGCCGGTACCAAAAACAGAATAAGCGATAGCGTATATATATAATTGTGCTTGCATTAACTAACGATTTTAACAGTCCACGGAGTTTCAACCAACCTATTCAAGACACTGCATTTGATTTAGTGCTCATAATTAGGAACATTGTTGAAATGAATGCTATTTAAATATTTAAAATTTATCATAAAACTTGTTTCTATCGAAGATTGTTTCTGTTTTAGGTATAATTGTGGCTAAAATTTTTTAAAAATGCTGAAAACTATTGAAATAAAAATTAAATTTTTTTTTTCAAAATACGTAAAATCTGAAATAATTCAGAGACTGACATAATTCTGTATTTTTATATTTTTTTTCCCCTAATTATTTCTGTGACACCCTGTTTAGTATGTATAAATATCGTAAATTTTCTAGTGGTGATTTAAATTTCAATACTGAATATTACAGTTTTTGTGTGCTTTTTGTTTTGTACACGGACACATTTTTGAAATTATTAAAAAATTGAATTAATTGAGAAAAAGGGCATATAAAAACTAGTAAAATTTGAAATACTTGTATTATCCTTGAAGAAGGATTCTAAACTACATTTATGTGTCTTGCAAGGCAATTACAGCCTAGGTAAATTCTGGCACATTAGTGCTGTAAATTTTTAATTTAGCAAAAAATATAAAACAAGGAAAATTATCTTTCTTTTTGTCTTAGGAAAGGACAGACATAGGTACACACACCTAATTTGAGCCTTTTATTTATCATGGATTTTATACCTATCAGAGCCAGCCTAACACAAACTTGCTGTAGTGACACGTTTATTAAATAAACGATCGACAATACATGCGCTTTTCATCACTTAGTCGATGTTAGTAGTATGTTAAACTAAACATAAATAAAACACCAGCTGAAATGACTACAATGCGACATCGAAAAAAAAATGATAGTATTACTTACGAGGTTCTTTTAAAGCATGCTTAGAAATGTCAACAACAAAATTCTCAGCCATATTATAACCAACAATAATAAGTTCGTACATGCTAAAGTTAGACTTTTAGTAGTTAACATACAACAGAGGTAGCCTTCTAAAATTGTGCCTAGTATCACGGCAAAAGATTTTGTTAAGTAACAATGGAGAACAAAAGTTACATCAGCAACCGCGCGACGTTTTTCAAGCGAGTGCATATTTAAAAACTTCAAACGATCCTCATAGGGTGGAAGAATCAATGAATTATTCCTGGGTAGGTGTCTAAGAGTAAAGCGTAGGAAGTTCCGCTAAACAGACTCGCTCCGGTCCATGTATGTACCGTAAAAGGGAGAGCAGGCAGAACTGGGTAGCGTATTCAAGAAGTGGTTTCACAAAGCAAGTGTACAAAAATAATGTCACGTTGGGATTCCTCTCGGGACCAGCGTTTTATAAAGCCAAGCATAGAATTACTCTTTGATACCATGCAGTTTATGTGGGAGATAAAATTCAATCTATGATTACGTTTGACAGCCAAGTCACAGAGAGAACCCACACGGCGAAAGTCATAATCTCAGATTTGTCGGCATTGAGTACCAAACTATTGCTTTAGCACTAATCGTAAAATTTGTGTATATGTTCACAATCGTTAACAGATTTAATCTGAGCATCGTAAGCATAATAAATCAAGACTTTGTAGTCCCTCACAACAGAGACAATGTCGTCAATAGATATAATAAATAACAGCCAGCCCAAGTGTCTCCCTTGAGGTACGCCAGACAAAGCCTTCAAGACTTTAGACTGAAATAGATTTGTTATGTTATGTTATCTAAATAACACTCCATTTTAGAAATGTTAGAGGAAACCCACTTTCAATTTTAAACAGTATCACGAAGTGTGATAATTTGTCAAAGACTTTAGTTAAATATTTATAAATACAATTTTTCTGGTAGACTTTTGGCAAACCCGCCAATGGTATCCGAGACAAATTCCAATAAGTTAGTGGTTGTAGATCTGCATGAAATAAACTCATGTTGGTTTCAAGAGAGCAAATTCTTGCAGAAAATTGATAGCTTATAGTAAATAATAAATTTGAATAATTTTGGGTATGCAAGATAATTTTGCAATAGACCTATAGTTAGGAATTTAATTTTTACTACCTTTTTTATGGATAGGTATGAAAAAAGGACTTTTTCTATAGCTGCAGGAAACAACCACTATCTAGCGGTTTTTAGAAAGTAATTCTCAGTGAAGCTGCCAGGGCAAGGCAGTACGACTTAAAAGAGACTGGAGGGATCCCATATGGACCCGTTGTGAAGTCATTTGGAAAGCCCATTAATATGATCCAGTATATCTTCTTGTGCAATTGTAGGCATATATTGAATGAAACGTTACAGGAGTCGTTCATATGACTGAAGTAATTATTTCGAGGTTGGAAATTTGACGAGACAAATGCATTGTCAATAAAATAAGTAAAAAACGAGTTTTCAAACAAAACTGAAGCCAAGCCGCATGAAAGGGTAGAAAATAAACTTTTCTTCACACACAGAGGTGGACTCAGATTTTTTGATTGGGACATTTCTATTGAATATTCTTTCTCTTCATGAATCAAATCACTTATTACCTCTGATTGATCATACTGAAATATATCGGTGATTGTCAGCGAATAAAATCTGAGGCCACCTCTGTGTGTGAAGAAAAGTTTATTTTCTACTTTTTCATGCGGCTTGGCCTCAGTTTTGTTTGAAAACTCGTTTTTTATTTATTTTATTTTCTGCCTTTTCACGTTAACTAAATTGTTATTACGTGCTGCATGGAGATATTTTAAAACAATTTTTAAGTAATGTTTGGTGCCGATCCGAAAACAAAAATTTTTCGAGTATCAAATCGTTGAAGTACTGCAAAGGTTTTCTGAAATTCAAATTATGTTTTAAACATCGCTTTTTAGCTTATTCCAACTTGATCCCATATAACATGAATTTTCCCGATTTTCCATGTTTTCCACAGACTTTTCCTATTACTATCAATGTTTTTTAAAAAATTACATAAATTTTCCTCGATTTTTCATGCAAGTTTTCATGATTGTTGAAGAGAAAGTATTGATGCCAGTAGGACAGAAGCAAAATGATTCCGCATAACTTTGGAAATTCTGCATTTTTCCTGAAACAGATTTTTCACAAATCATATCGATGAAAATTTGTCCGATGATTTTCTCGCTTTTCCACGGAGTTTTCCACAAAAGCAACTGTATACAACTCATTTCGCTCTACAACTTTGTCTTAGGTTGCAAAAGGCTCAAATGCTTCCTTGGTCTGAAAAACTCCGGAAAAGCGTTTTACATGAATTTTCCTCGATTTTTTCTGCAAGTTTTCACCATTGTCGGAGAGAAAGTAATGATGCCAGTTGATAGGGAACTTGATCCTGCATAATATAGAAAACTTTTTTACCGGAAAATTTTCCAGAAAAGTCAGAAAATTCCGGAAATTTTTTTCGGAAAAATCGGAAAACTCTGCATTTTTCCTGAAACGGATTTATCACTAATCAAATTTTGACCAAATTTTCAAATGATTTTTTCCAATTTTCCGGGTTTTCCACGGAAAGTTCCGGTTCAAAATTTGATAGATTCAATTGTCACACGACATGAACCTGTGTGCCAAATTTCAACTCGCTGCGATGACGAAAAGTGGGTCTACGAGAGTGTCGAAAATAGTAAAAAAGAAATATATAAATAGACAGACAAATTCGTGTACGAGTTAAAGGGAATGGCCTCAAAAAATGAAGCAAACATAATTGCAAATTTCAGACGAATCATCACAAACAGAATCTTTGTACCTCATGGTATTGGGTTAGTTGTCCATTTTTTTCTTCATATTAATAAACTTAAAAAAGGTACGAGGATCACTGAATAATTTCGTACGCATGCTTTGAAATTTGCCATAAAGTGTAGAGGAAAGTTCTTTGAACTCATTATAGAATTTGAGGAAATTGTTATGACTTACAGGTCATCGATTCTTGGCCATTCCCTGGACACATACCTGAAGAGGAAGGCGGTCATGTTTCTGCATAATCTCATTCACACGGGTATGTCTGAGTATTTTTATAACAACATATAGTTTCTGCGATCCCCGAGAGGGTGTAACATCCTAATTCCACTTTTCTATACATCCACTTTTAAAGGATCTTACTTTATCCAATTGCTCGCCTTTGGAACTCACTTCCTACTGATAAAATGCTTATTTGTAATTTCTTCCTTTGATGTGCTAAACTTCTGTTGGAACTATTACTATTGTTTTTCACGTTTTACTTTTTACTTTTTTTTTACTTTTTACTTTATTTAGTATTCTGCTCTTGTTTCCTTTCTTTTCTTTATATTTAATTTTTAATTTTTACTTTCTCATTTTTTTTATTTTGTTAAACTAATGTATGCAGATTAATGTTAAGTTTTGATATTTCCACCACAACCACATTATTGAACAATGGCAGAGATGTTCTAGAAAAAGCTGACGCTCCACGTGAGCAAGAGAAGAAAATAAATGAAAAGGGGTTATGTAAAATTTAGAAACATTGGTAAAATCTGATATTTTACTCACACTTTGAATTTGACCTTTACTTGATCTTTATGGTAATTATAACATACATTCGTACCTATACTAAAGAGGACCACCACAATTTATTTACCAGATTCGGAACTACCCTCAAAAATTGATATATTTCTACCACAGATATTATCTGACGATTTCTTCAAAAATATTCGCTGCATTTTAAAATCAATTTTAAAACCATTAGAAAATTTTAACCGATAAATCATCCCATTTACCTGTGCATACCTAAACATTTACCTAACTCCATCTTACATCTACAATATGAAATTTTCTGTATGTCATTAGTGGGATTTTCAACTCCCACTTCATCTATCCCTCCACAAATTGTGCACCTGCATAAAATTACCAAAATGAAACATTTCACAGAGTTCAGGTACAATTAAAAACGGGGCTCAGTACTAGTGTCCGCAGTTCGCTCCAATCGAGGTGCAACAATCACTTTTCAAATTCCCCATCGAAATAGATATCTCTCTGTGGTGCGACTATTTGTGGTGGCTAGCAAATAGCACCTAAAGAGGGGGCCTCACAAGTGGTCATGTTCACCTGCAATGAGTATCGGACTGAGATCAATTTATCAAATTTGTAGGTCAATTACATTTCACACGAACACCAGCCAATCGATAGGCTCTTTTCGATTTGTACAGGTATGATCCAACAAGGCCACAAAATCCGCTCCAATATATGCATAGAGTGGGCAGGTACGTTTAAAAGTTGTTCGACAACCAGTAAGTAAAAATTCACGTAAATTCTGCTATGGTTATATGGACTGGATGGAAGTCGATCTCTGAATGTATACCTAACTGACATCTTGTAAACGCGATGTTGGAATCTTCACTTGAACACTCGCCACCTGTATGCAATGCCTTCCAGGTAATCTAAGATGAAACTATATTAACTATGATGCCACTTTGCGGTATACGCATATATGTACACGCACATATATACTAGACTTAAGTAAAATCAAACTGGAACAGTTTAAATAGCCAACGGGGAGGAGGATGATACGCACAAGAATATTTATATGACTGACTTCTAGTAAAAGATGCAGACATATTATCAGGAACAGAAGACTGGGATTAAAGTAAAGGATAAGGCTGAACTTTATTGCAGCAGCAGATGACACTGATACCGTGACACGTAATGATACTATATCCATCGCATTTAGCCGATGAGAACCTCTCATCGAAAACGACTATTTACTGCTGTAGTTAAGTACAGTTCTGGAATACTTTTCAGGCTTTATGAGGATTACGTTTCATAAAATGTTAAAATTAATAGAGTCGAAGCTATTTAGCCTGTCCCCAGCGGTATACAATTTTGCACATATGCTAATTCCTTCGTTCCTGGTATAGGGAATAGCAGTGAAAAGATGAATATTTCCGAGGATTATATTAGTTGGCTTGATTTTTCAACTCATCCTCCAGAGACGGCGATGTATCAACTAAATATATTTGCAATATGAAATGTCTTCAGGGCACCCCCCATTAAAGTGTTTACTTAAAATCAATGCAATTAACTTCGAACCCAACCGACCACAACAACCGACTGGGCAGCAAGAGCTGATAGTAGCCTGAAGGTGTAGCATTTTTGATTTTTGTATAATCGATTCGCGTTTTTTTTATATGTGTCATTCACCATGGTAAAGTTTTAACGATATTTCACCTCGTTACAGATGTGTTGTAAGTACGTTGTTAGCACATTGCTTTTTGGAATATGATTTGAGATTGAAGGAAAAATTACTGAAAATCGTTATAAACTTGTAATTAAATTGATTACGGTATTGTCATTATTGGTTAGGTTTTTGAAGATAATATAGACAGACCGAACTGGTTATTCCCATGACCCAAAATATTTTGAAGTCATATGTGTTTATAATTTTCATAGAAATCAATTATCGTCTTAAGTGGATTTTGGAGGTAATCACTAATAGAATGGCTGGCCATTAAATGTTAGAGAAAAGTAACAGTAAATATGAAGTAAAAAATCACAAAGGAAAAGTAACATTTTCTTCAATCGAAAATGAATTTTAATTATTTTAAGAAGCTTTAAAATTCTTTACTAACAAAAAATTTAATTAGATACATAAATAAGTAGAAAATGAAGGCCCGTAGGTGGTGGGAACACTTTGAAATTGATGGACTTTAATGGGGACCTCAATGAACGTGAAAAATTCTCAAATTGGCATACATGGTAGGGAAGATCGGGGCTGTGGTGAGCTGGATCTTGATGAACTTAATACAAAATTTTCATTTATGGTCTCATACATCGGAGCCGATTGGTAGTCACAATGGTGATTACTATTATTTATTGTTATTATTATTTGTGGGAGGATGCAAACAGAGCTCTCACCTCTTATTTAGTCACCACAACTTATAAGATCTTTTCTGACATTACCCCTAAATGCAGTAGGGCGCCCATTCGAACTTAAGGTTCATCATCATCATAATAGTTGCACAGGACATGTTCAGCGGTTTCAACGTAGTCCAAGTTATATAGAATACAGGGTATTCCCATTACGAACCATGTTTCGCCATTAGTGACGAAATATTGTAAAAATGTATAGGAAAGTACCGTACAGATTACACAATACTCTCTCTCCTCTCTCTGTCTTTCCTATAAAAATGTAAACACATTAGTCACAGAATTACGTCACAGGCTAACAGCTGCAGCTCTCTCCTCTCTCTCTGTCTTTCCTATAAAAATGTAGACACATTAGTCACAGAATTACGTCACAGGCTAACAACTGCAATCTGCCAAAATTTTAATGGGAATACCTTGTCTTCTATATACCATGATTGTGGTCCATATAGAAGCGAAAGTTTTCATCATCGACCTTACCCATCTTTTAAAGATGATATTTAAGGGGCCAATGCACAGAAAATAGGCCCATTATGAGCCTTAATTCCTTTTTGCTGAGTGTGGGGAATTCTTTTGTCCTCTGTTCCGAATATTTTACAAACTTCTTCGCTTGTCTCAGACCCGGGATATTTTCTCAATCTGCCGTTTTAATTTTGTCCTCCCAAAGCCTGATTTGAGCTGAGCTGAGATGTGACTATTTGGGTGTTCAAAGTTGGGCTCAGGTCCAATATATAGAGATCTGGCTCCTGCCTTTGCAAGGCGATCGGAAATCTTGTTGTCCTTAATGTCTTCATGTCCTGGCACCCAGATCAGCGTCACCTTGTTTTCTTCAGCCATTTGTTTCGATATAGTAAGGCAGTCCAAAACCAACTTAGATTGAAAGGTAAACGAGTTTAACTGTTTTGCTGTTTGATTTTATGTATATTTTAGCTGCACTCATATTCTTGTGAACTATTTCGTGAGTGCAGAGTTTTTTATGGCTTGTATTTCTGCTTGCGAATTAGGTTGATGAGGTCCCTAGTGTTTCTGCGAGATTGCACTTTGACCCGTATATACCAACGCCTGCTCTACCTTCCAATTTGGACTCAACCGTGCACGATTTAAGAGATTCTATTTCATAAGGTAGGGCACCAGTGTGCCACTGCTGATGGTACCCTAAGATCACTTAAGATGGTGTTTCAAAGTTATGACGTTTCTGCATAACGTTTGAAATTGGGTTGGCTATCGGGTCCTTTCGGAATGGTAATATTTTGCAATCTGCATCTGATGGTTTTGCTGTGTTACTGACGACGAGACATCGATTGTCATTAATTCGATTAAGTCGAGTGCTGTCGGTTCAGACGACATTCTTCCTCGCTTCTTATAGCTTCTCGTAGACCTGTGGTGCTTTCTGTAATAACTAACATCTTCAATACGATTCTAACATTTCTAATTTCGCCATTAATTGGAGGAAAGCTTTTGTTATTTCTATCCCAAAAAATCATCTTTGCAATCTGGTTTTCCACAATATTACTGTTGTGAACCTGCTTTAATAAAAGTGAGCTCAGATACATATATGTATAGCGCTTGATAAAGATGATATGAGTATTCTTGTTCTATTAGACTTCTCCAAAGCATTTGATAGTGTAAGTCATAACAATCTAAAATTAAAGTTAGCTAATGAATCTGGTTTCTCAACCTCTGCTATCAACATTATAAATAGCTTCCTGTAGGGATGTTTACAGTAGGTTAAACTTGGAAATCGATCTCTGAGCCGATACAGCTTAGATGCGGCGTACCGCATGGAGCCATTTGGGGTCCGTTATTATTTAGCCTGCCCAATGTTATAATGATGCAAAAGTTCATCTGTAGGCCGGAGATGTGCAGGCTTTTCTGAGTTGCCTCACTGGTATGCCGAAGGATGGTTTTTGTCGATTAAATGTGGACTTGAAATGTATTCGTAAATGGTCTTTTGCTAACAATCTATTGTTAAATACTGGTAAATCTAGTTATGAAATCATATACAGGAGGGGGTTGGAACCTAATGACTTTCCTCCAGATGTTATGAATTCATATGATATACCACATTTTAAGTGTGTTATGAAACATGATGTTATGCTTAATTCACATATGTATGTTATGTTGCGACCATGGTAAGAAAATAATAAAGAAGGTTTATGGTTCCTTAAGCTTTCGGGATATCACTTCTTCGCTGTTGTTAGACTTAGGATAGTAAAAACCTTGATTATACCGCTTTTTGTTATATAAATTTCTAACTTTTTTTTTAGAATGTTATTTGTAATTCCAAAATTGAATTCCTTCAACATTTTTAGTTTATTCTTTACGACTAGAGATATTATCAGACTCAATTTCTTAGGTGAAAAATGACGCTTGTTGTGAACAAAATAGAGCATAACCTCCGACGATTCATTAAAAAAGAATACTTTCAGAAGTTTAGTGCATTTCTCCAAATTCAGATCGTCCATCAAGAGCAATGTCCTCTGCGGACATTTAACCATGGAATCAATAAACCCCCTAGGATGCAGTGACTGCAGCCCAAACAGGCGTCCTACTCCAAATAAACTTTTGAATTAATACAATTGGTTGAGATATGACCGAGATATTGAGGAAAACTTACCGGTTTTTTGTTCGAGGCAAGAAGTACGTATCAATTTGTAATAGACGGATCGGAAATTATAAATTTCAGGTGAAATTTGTTTCCCAGAATGCTCCTAAACTAATAGACATAATGACTAGCTGTTTTTCCAGATGAAAGGCAGTAGAGTATAGAAATTTTGTCAGTACTAAAGATTATTTAGGATGTATGCAAAATATAGTAATTGGGGTATATGTGACCTAAGGCTATGAAAGTTTGTTAGCGGCGGGATTGATTAAATGTCCCTATAAACTCTATGAAGTCAACGGAATCGAGGAAAAAAGTATACTACCCGATAGTACTCGGCATGACCTTTCATTTGATATGCGAAATGCCGTCCACCCGCCGGGTGTACATTGCCACCCCCTCCCCAACCAAACAAAAAAGTACGCCAATGGAAAGATTATATATACACATATATAAAGATTTTGACGCTGTAGCTGCTGAGTAGCTGAGTCGAACAGTGAAAACTGCGTCAATCGGACTTAATTTAATATAGCTATGATCGATAATAAAAACAAGTGAAAAAGCTAGAATTGGTCTAAGACCAATTCTTATGATACCCTAGATGAATGTCCGTATGAAATTTCGTATGGGTACCCATTTGAGCAATTTTGATTTTTGCAGTGGTTTTTCGCATATATTTCTAGAACGGTCGGACAGAAAAAATAATTATAACCAATTTTATAGGATTTCATATTCTGAAGAAGCTTTTAGTACAATAAAAATGTCTTGGACTGATCGTTTTCACAGTATACATAAAAAACCTAATTTTTTATATGGCAACACCAAGAGTGGGTTGTCCGATTTAGTCCATTTTTGAAATTTTGTTTGCTAGTACAATGAAAACACCACGTACCAAATTTCAGCTCTCTAGGGCGACTCGCTCTCAGGCAGTGTTCAAATATATAACGGAAAACGAAATTTTTGTATGGCAACCCCACGAAGGAGTTGCCCGATTTGTCTCATTTTCGAACTTAATTTTACTTTTTTTTTTAAAGTCTGTGTACAAAATTTCAGCTCTCTAAGTGTACGCGTTCTCGAGTTATCGTGCGCACGGACGGACGGACGGACGGACATGCAAAAATCAAAATAACTTTTAATATTAATTATTATGGGTGTCCAATCCATTTTGCTCTACCATTGACCCGTACTTTAAACAATATACAAGCGTTTTGAAGAATTTTTTCATCAATGTTAATTCCTATAACTCTTATAAGTAATTTGTTCAAGACAGTGATAAGCAAGGAAAATTAGTAGCTAGGCGTGATAATGTATTTTCGATTGAGTCACTGACAACTCTGTTTTGTCAGATGGTACAAGGTTTCCTGGAGTAGGCATTTCCAAATGCTTCAGTCGGATGGTTGCTTCTTAACCACCTATGCATTTTGGATTGCTACCGAGTAGTAATTTCCGCGCATCACACAGTGATACAAACCCCTGTTTCGTGGTCTGCAGAGTTAGTTTTAGTCGAGTTAGCTGGATCATTTGAAATGAGTTAAGTGCGAGAACTGTTTATGTGGTGTCTGAAAAATTATTGGGGTCCCTACTTTACTTCGAAGTAGGGGGCTTGGCTAAGTCCGACCACCACTTCCGCGCGATGCCAGGTGGAAAGGTTTTCCAATAATTATAAATTTGTTTGAAATTCTTTGGCTAACGGTGGCGGCAATAGAATTTATCAATTTTTATATATAATAAACAGAAAAATTAATAAATCTAATTATTAATATTATGTTGCATGGTTTATAGGCCTCCTGGGAAACTTTCCATGAAAAAAAGGTAACGTGTTCTTGGGGACACATCTTGGGTAGTATGGAAGATCCCTAATTAAAAAAAAAAAAAAAATAAAATACAAAAAAAAAATTATGTACGAAATATATGGAACAGTGCCATTTAAATATAAATTTCATAAATAACGAAAATAATTTTGTTTTTATTATTTAGATGAGTATTTTATGGTGATTCCCTTCTATTTGTAGCGTTATAAAATCAAAAATGGACCCCATAGGCGTATGTCTATTAAAAAAAACAGAGAGTGTATGCCTTGATTAGTGCGAGACTAAGTTAAGATCGGAAAACGGATCTGCAAACTACAATTTTTATATTCCTTTGTCGTAGGTAATAAGAAAATGTTGTCATATTATTTATTAGTTATAAACATTGTAATATCGTACTGCCGGGTGGTTGGCGGGGGGGGGGGGTGTTTCATCTGTTAAGCAAACGGTTTTATGTTGCATAAAGTGATTAGGGTGACTCGAAGTAGGGTCTGAAATAAATTTAACCATCCTTCCGCCGTAGTTAAGAAAAAAATGCTGTCAAAATTATTTATCACTTATAATCTCTCTCATATCCGAATGATTTTGGCGTTTTCCTTCAGAGTCTACGGTAATTTAACTGCGATAATTCCCACGAAAACTTGCAATTTTTAGCATTTTCCTATAAAAAAGTCGCGATTTTTTACTTTCATACGTATCCGGGCATGTGAATAACTAAAAATGAGTTACGTTTTTTCTCACCCCATATTTCCGAAAATTTGGCGCCAAAACCGTTATTTTTAAATGTCTTATTCCACATTTATGCTAATTGATACCATCTAAGGGCACTGTATTGAAACATTTTCAGCGTGTTTTAATAGCCATATTAATCCTTGTGATGTCTGCTATTTTTTAAAATTCACCAATGCTAATAGGATAATCCCCCCCCCCCCCCAAAGGAGATGGGAAGTGGAAAAATATTACAATAAAAACCAGACATGACTCCTCTCTTTTGCTTATTTCTCTACTCCCTCTCCTCCGTTTTTCTTCATTCTTCTATCCTATGATAGCCGACCTCTCTCCCCATGCTGCTGGACAAGCATCTTCGCCAACCCCCAACCTCCAGGCACAGCGTAGCAAACATCCGTACTATATGTGATAAAAAAATTTCGGTATGTAGAACGAAACAAGTGAAAAAGCTAGAATTGGTCTAAGACCAATTCTTATGATACCCTAGATGAATGCCCGTATGAAATTTTGTATGGTCACCCATTTCAGCAATTTTGATTTTTTGCATTCGTTTCTAGCATATATTTCTAGAACGGCTCGTCGGACAGAAAAAATGATTATAACCAATTTTATAGGATTTCTTATTCTGAAGAAGTTTTTAGTGCAATAAAAATGTCTAGGACTAATCGTTTTCAAAAAATATGTAAAAAACCAAAATTTTTATATGGCAACACCAAGAAGGGGTTGCCCGATTTAGTTCTTTTTTGAAATTTTATTTGCCATGTACCAAATTCCAGCTTTCTATGTCGATATGTTCTCAGGTAGGGTCCAAATATATCGTGGAAAACGAGATTTTTGTATGGCAACCCCACGAAGGAGTTGCCCGATTTGTCTCATTTTCGAACTTAATTTTACTTTTTTTTTTAATGTCCGTGTACAAAATTTCAGCTTTCTAAGTGAACGCGTTCTCGAGTTATCGTGCGCACGGACGGACGGACGGACGGACGGACACACGGACATGAAAAAATCAAAACAACTTTTAATTTTATGCGAGGGTGTCCAATCCATTTTACTCTACCATCATTATTTCTGCGCGTTACAAACGCAATGGCAAACTTAGTATACCCCTTTAGATTTCATCTAGGGTATAAAAATGGTAAAGCCATCTAATACCTAGTCAGTAGTGAAAAGCGGGGGGTTTTTTTTTTTTTTAAATTCATACCACTAATGAAATTATTGTTAACGAAATGCCCAGATCTATATGGGTTTTTTTTTTGTTTCGCTTGAGGTGCACATTTTGGGTTCGAGAGGTAAAAACAAAATTCTCTGCAGATTATATATCAATTTTACAGTAATTTTACGCACAATAAAAACCTTACGGTAATTTTTGGTAATAAATTATGAATTTCATCGGCCCTTCATCTTCGTGAGCATCAAAACTCCTCTACACAAAAAAAAAAAAGTGTCACCAATTAGGTGAAGAGGTGTTGGAGCACATCATACCATCAAAATTCCTTCGATTCATGTACACCTATACTATAAATCACTACTGAACTGATTATAACCATAATAAAGCGGAACTCACTGGTCATCATTGCATGTAAAAGCTTCCCTTTCAATAGGTTTTCGATTTCCCATAACTCTTAAACACCTTAATGCTCCCACACGTATGTAGATGAATTTAAATTATTTTTTCGTAAACACAGGAAGGCCACACTACTTGCGGGAATTTAAATTTCACCTGTATTTTTACCTTTTTTTCGTAAATCATCCCCGAAGCAATTTGGTTAACACGTATGACGTGGGCAATAATTTAGGTCTTCTTAAATTCACGGTGGAAAGCTGTCCTCTGAATCACTGGTGAATCTGGTTGAAAAAATTTTCCTTTCATTTTTCTTTTGAAAGGTTTTTATTCAGGTAGAGATGGGATGGGTTAAATGGTAATTTATGGATATTTAAATTTGAGCGTTTACTTTTTATAGAGTGGCTCTTATTATGTGACAAAAATTTATGTAGGTATACGTGTTACAAAATTTTTAAGTGCCGCAGATGTTGTGGTTTTAAAACTATAATAAACATAAACCACTTCATTATGTAGATATATGCTGGTGGTATGTTTTGATAAAAATATTTCATTATCGTTTCCATCACATGATTTATGGGCAGTTCAATGAAATTGTGGTTAATGGTACATTTATGGTGTTGTTTTCTCTTGGAAAATCTTGTGAAAAACAGAGGTGAATGAATGAAACTTTTCTGTTTCTTAACAACCTGCTGTTCATTAGATGAATTAGACCAATTAGAGTTAAGTTTCGACACATTTGAAACAAACATGAAATAGTAATATAAAAGTGAACATTTTTCTGGTGTTAAATAATTTTAGTACCTAAAGCTTTTAAAGTGTTGAAGTTTGATTGATACCATTACTTCGAAAATACTCAAAATTACACTTATATAGACATGAAATTTTCTAGAAATACGGTGTAATTTTACATTCCCAATATTTACTTATTTATTTGCATATTTAAAAAGTTAAAAAGGTATTAAACAGATAGAATGCACTGATATAGGTCTAGGGCTGCCATCTCTAAAATTCTGAAAATAGGACAAGGAGTTCCTTATTTTACTTACTAATGAAATGGGTTCAAATTGTTATACCGTGTAAACCAGTAAAACAATAACAAAATGATGCCAACGAAATAAAATAAATCTCTCTTTCATTTAGTAACAAAAATAAATCTTGTTAAAGTTAGAGATACAATTTTACTTCTGTAGAAAGAAAACATAAATTATATAATATTAACTAAAGGAACTAAAAACATCAACTTTTAGATGATATACCATTCATTCTGTCATATAGGTTGCAAAAAAACAAGGAAACGGTCTTGAAGAAGAATTAATAAAAATTTTTGCAATTATATTTTGCTTTGATGAGTGACGTGTATTCAGTGAGTTTATGTTTTCCTCTACTGTTAGGAAATTAGTGAAAACATTCTCTCTGCGTTGGCATTACGACTATGAGCTGTTATACTAAAAAATACTGTGCAATCTTGAATAACCTGGTGCACAAATGAGCATTCGATGTTTTTAAAAATTTGAGCCAAAGTTGATTTGCCGTTAAAAGCCTGCCTTGGTCGATTAGATTTTGATTGAAAGTTTTTAAATTCACCCAGGCATCTATCAATTTTTTGTGATCAATTTCGATGTTCCCATCTTGAAGAAATAAAACAGTATTTTCAATGACATGCCATCGAGTATTGTTGTAAACTTGTACTGCGCCGTGGAACAGCATGTTCTTAGTATCTAGATTGCACACGCCTACATTTCCCGTTTTTGTTAAAAAATCCTAAATTTGCTCTTTTAAACGTGAATATTAATTCCCTATTAAAATATACCATAGATGGCATAAGAAGTAGATGTCGCATGGCATACTAGAGCAGGGTAGGTTAGGTTAGGTTATGTAAGAGGGGTGCCCCTAGACCTCATGGGATAACCCTTCAAGCCGCGGATTTATCCTGCTTTCCTTGGGAAACTCAGGATATATCCAAGACCTTTAACCTAGATCCATCCTGCCTCACTCAGAAAACTCAGGATGTCTCTGAACTTTATACTTTGAAGCTCCCCCAGACTTGAACAGAAGTAGCTACCTAGTAGCCTACCTCTTTTATTCGCAAAGCACATGTTTGACGGATTCAATTTCCTCCGAGTGGCTACAACTCCTGCAGACATCGTTCGCCGCTATTCCCAGTCTTCTAGCATGGTCCCCTATGGCCCAGTGACCCGTCATGACCCCTATTACTGCTGCTATTAAGCAGTTCCCTTGTCCTTTTCCTGTCATATGCAGGCCACAATTGCCCCGCAATACGACAGGTATCTCTGCTGGTCCATCGGAAGCCTGCCTTTAGATAGACGTCCCTGATGATTTCCTCTTTTACGGCTCCGATTGGGATCCTCACGTAAGCTACAGCTGCGGAGCTATCCAATTCGGAGCCCTTTTTGGACAACTCATCAGTCATCTCGTTGCCTGAGATATCCTTCTGGCCAGGTACCCAGCTTAGGGTCACCTTGTGCCTTACAGATAGACGTCCCTGATGATTTCCTCTTTTACGGCTCCGATTGGGATCCTCACGTAAGCTACAGCTGCGGAGCTATCCAATTCGGAGCCCTTTTTGGACAACTCATCAGTCATCTCGTTGCCTGAGATATCCTTATGGCCAGGTACCCAGCTTAGGGTCACCTTGTGCCTTACAGTCAATTCCTCAAGCCTGGTTTTGCATAACTGCACCAATTTTGATTTTACCAGCCCAGCATTCAGCGCCCTGATGGCTGCCTGGCTATCAGTATATATGCAGATGTGCCGTGCGGGCTCTCTGCACATGGATACCAATGTTGCCGCCTGATAAATGGCTGTGAGCTCTGCCTGAAAAACACTGCATTAGAGCAGGGTATTCACATTGTGAAATGAGTAATGCATTCTGGAATGGACTACATACAACATGTTTTAGAGCGTGCGGAAGCAAATGTTTTTGCAACACTTCAGATACGAAAAAATATGAATCACACGTATACATAATTTTAAATCACCCAGCCATATAAATTTTGTATACTTTTTTGGTACTGTACGCGACATCTAGTTCTTGTGCCATCTGTGGTTATACCCATCCTTTATCTTACATAATTTTTGGTTTTGCTTTTTTTTAATTTTTTGAATACAAGGGACTCTTTTAATATGGGTAGTCGTTTCCTCTCATGAAATGTCACCAAGTTGGGTTACTTCTCGGATTTGAACGCTGTTATTTATCCTCATAATAGTCCGTTTAGAAGCCAGACATTCCAGCCTGCCTGTGAGATCTAGTCTCAAACGATAAGGGAGGGAGTGACGGTTGTTGCGTTTCAAATTTCAAATATAAAATTTTATTAGTTACAATTCATTTACTTAACCTAATATCACAAAATTCAAAATGAGCTTAAAAAGGAGAAATTCAAGAACGGTAAAAAAAAAAAACTATCAAAAAATTCAATATAAATTCATTAATCCCGATGACGTGATTCGTTTCTCTAGTTCTGAAAAGAAGAAGAAGACCGAAATTAATTTTCTGTCACCAAACAAATTTCTGTAGTAAAAATATTAATGCTGCTACTGCGTGTGGGCAGAAGGGCAGTAAAGTGACGCACAGAAGAAATCTCTGCGAATCTATTTTCTGATAGCCGCCCCGTCAGACAGGAAGGCTGAATAAGCAAAAAAAAAAGGACTACAGCGTGCTGTAACATGTGGTGCTGAACAGATATATCACAATAAAAGTTTGGTATAGAATTATTCTTCTGCTGTGGGAATTTAGATGATAAATGTGGATTATAGGAATTTTCAGATTCTATTCTGAACAGAATTAGACTTCTTTAATAAGGATCGGAATAATTTCAGATTAAACTCTGAACAGAATTATACTTCTGTATGGAAATTGGGAACACGGTTCTTTCTTCAGATTATACTCTGAACCAGATGAACTCTGAGCCAAGAATGGTGCTATTGCGACTCGTTGGCTTAATATAGCCGTGGTCACCAGTTATATTCATCTCGCCTCTTGGTGATGCCCTAGCAACGCTTATTGCAATTGCTTGTATTCTGGCTGAGGCGAAGGCGAAATCGGCTGACTCGAGTAATGTCATTTGATGACATAAAAAATGTAAATATTTTAAATAGCTTTAAATAGTTAATTTCATAGTTGTTTATTTTTGTTTTTGTTTTATAATTTTAGATAAAATAAGTTGTCGCGGACTGTAGACTTGAGGGGTTATAACTACATATATAATCTAGTGTGAGAATTTTATTGTGCTCCAGCTCAAATTGCATCTGGTGGAGATGTGCAGCATTTAATTAGATAAGTACTCTGAGATATTATAAGTTAGTCTTAATACTTTGTGTTTTTTTTTCTTTTTTTTTGGGAGATGTTGTTTCGTCGATGGAATCATTTGGGGTGTATTTCCGACGGTGGACTGAACATTGCCTTTTATCGCTTATAGTTCCAGAAGCTCCGGCACTGTCCGACAAGAAGTCAGTCTTCCAGGACTGTGCTCTCACACCGAGTCCTCAGTTTGCTGGAACTGGTGGTCTGAATATAGCTATCGCCAGACCAGTGCAAGTAGACTGAAGATACAATTATCATCATCCAAGCCCACAGAGCTACTTAATTTTAAATGGCAACCAAAAATATAGTGGTTTGTGTTAGGTATTGTGTGACACTACAATAATTCTCTCAAAACAAGCGGCCCTTAAAGGTAGAACTAGATTGAAATTGTGGACGCGAGGCTAGTGCCGCATTCAACGGGTTGGAAAAAATATGCTGTCAGATTGATGACTTTTTAGATTCGGTTACATTAAACGAGTTCGTGACGAAATGTTGGAATTCGCCTGATTTTTATGTCGCTAATGTCGCGTGCGGTGGTAATCTAACACTCTGGGTATTACCTATCAACGCGAACTACGCATCTTGCGCGCTTAAAATATTCAATCTGACTCCAGCTTTAAAAAGTATTTTCTAAGCAGTTCTAATTTATACCATCAGGCGACGTATCTTTATGTGGCCATTGCCAATTCCAAACTTATGGCGCACTTGTTTTCTTTTTTCACTCATAAACCTTAAAAATGTTAACATCGAGTAGGACCGCCCCGGGAGTCAGGAAGCATTTTTATACTTATTATAATAATTGTTTCTGTTGATTACAACATTATTACAATATTATTATTATTTTTTTGTATAATTGAGTATTTCTCTCTAAAATATAGTGCCCGGGGCGGACCGTTCCCCCTTCGGTACGCTACTGCGCCCAAAAATAAGTGCCATCGATTCGGTATGCTACTGTCTAATTACTTAGGCTCTAGCAATGGCTTTTGAACTGGTTCCTTAATCAATAATCCCAAATTTGATACAGTTCAAGTAATTTCAACTAGTTCTAAATTAAGTTAAGTTTTTTTGTGCCTCAAGTATCACTTTTAGTGACTAGCAAAACTAAGCTTACATGCCTAATTATATACTTCTCGTTAGCTGGTGATGTCAGATATAAGAATAATGCATAAACCTAGAAGCTATTTTTAGACTTAACTCACTTTAAATCAGGCTTATATGTATGTCAAATTAAAATGTGTTTAGTTTTTACAGCAAAACATACACGATATAGGGACTAAATAAAGTATCTGGTTCAACGGCTGTTATCTGTCTACTAGGACATAAAGTACCTAGCGAAAATTAGCTAGCCTCGCCTAATAAATTCAAACATTCTTTGTGATTTGTATCTCAATTTCATAAATTATCCGACTGCAGAATTCACATTTATTTCTAAATTTTACTACGTTCATGAATATTCCACAAAACGACGAGTCTATGACTATAAGGAAATAAATTTATTCCAAATTTGTACACGTGACAAGATTACAAATCGACTCGATTACGATCTTGTTGTTTGGTTAAATAAAGCGAAATTCTTCTAGTTAAAAGTGGAATTGCAATATTGTGTTACCTAGGAATGGATCAAATTAAGGTACACCCTATTTGCACCTTTTTCATTTGTAATGAATAATGACAAGAAAAGTTTAATTTATGCTAACGTTTGTACTGCATAAAAAAAAAACAAAGCCAAGGCAAGTTATATAAGCATTTTTCTGGCTGTATGATTGTCCATATTCTCCTAGTTGGCCTCTCTGCAAGATAACTTGACAATACTATGCCCTAGCGACACTGGCATATCGTCAGTTAAAAATAATATATTTAAAATAAAATTTTGAAAAAACAAAATAAATTGAAGTGACAAAGAAAAAATTACTTGGAAATTTAATTGTATATAAAAGTAATCGGGGTGTGAGAGACCCTATGAATGAACTTGATGAATTTCATCGCAAGGTATTTGACGAATAGAACATTTTAAGCAAATACACTTTTAATACAAAATCAGATAAAATACATGTCTAAAAAGATTGTAGATAATCCTGATGAAGGTAATCTAAATTTCCCAAGCAAACCGAGTCCATTCTGATAAAACAGTGCAACATGTAAGAGATAAATCTGTTGTGCTAAATGACATAGTTGGAACCTTTAACCAGTCAATAGAGAAACAAGCAAGATACTATGGTGGCCGGTATGCCACGGGATGCGATGGTACCTGAGCTGCTTTTCGGGCGTCGCTTCTCTGTGAGCTTTCCTGCAAGGGAATCGTGGACTGAGGGAGGTGCCTTATCGAGGCTTCCCCGGTCTGCTCTAAAAATCTTCACCGATGGCTCTCTCACTAAAGAGGGAGCTGGGGCAGGTGTCTACTTTCCTGAGCCTGATTTTGGAATGGAGTACTCACTTGGAAGACACACCACTGTCTTCCAGGCTGAAGTCTTCGCCATCTCAATGGCAGCGAAGTTAGCCCTTGATATGCAAATCAAGGGGAAAGACATCGCTATCCTTTCGGATAGTCAGGCAGCCTTGATGGCTCTGAATGGCCCTCGGATAACGTCTAAGCTACTGGGGTATTGCAGGTCGTCAGTGGATAAGTTGTGTTTTCCCAACAAAGTGTTCCTCCTGTGGGTACCTGGTCACATGGGGATCATGGGGAATGAAAGGCCTGACCTTTCAGCTAGGGCTGGCTCCGATTCTCCGTTCCTCGGACCAGAGCCCGCCGTAGGCGTTGCCACCTCGAGTATCAGGTCTCTCATCAAAGCGGGTGTTCATAGGAAACATCAGCAAAGATGGGAGAACCTCAGTTCTTGTAGGTGTAAAAAACTGTTTCTTGATGGGCCAAATGGGAATATCTCCCATTTTCTCATGGGGCTCAGAAGGAAACAATGTAGAACTGTGGTTGGCATTATCACCGGCCACAGCTCACTTCACGCTCATCTAACAAGGATGGGAGTTGTTGACAGCTCTGAGTGTTTGTCCTGCCTGGAGGGAGAGCCTGAGACAACCGAACACTTTTTGTGTGAGTGTCCGGCCTTCGCCCGGAGTAGACTGGATACTGTAGGGTCTGCCCTTCTATCTGTGTATGAGCTGAAAAACCTTCATCACCAAGACCTGATGCGCTTCATTAAGAGGACAGGTAGGTTTTGGTGAATGGGAGTCAGGATAGTACAATGGGCCGCTATGACCTCCGTGCTTGGGATGGGTTTCTCCTGCTCCCCCTGTTTTATTTTAAAAAAAATGGGTGCTTTTATCGATAACGAAGGAATCTTAAACAATGCAAAAAAGTAATCAAAAAAGATAAGCCATTCATCTTGAGAGTATATTTTAGACGATAATAAGTCCTTGATAAAAATAGCACAATTCACTTTACGTCTTAGTTTTAAAGTAGTTAATTTGAAGAGCAAACATCTTGCATTATATAGGTGGAAATTTGATTACTACTAAAATTTGCTTTATTACCTAATTTAGATGACATAATCAGAGTTGCCCGTGGTTTCAGACACACCTTCAATATCTGATACCAGCTCGTAATATTCCATATGAAAGGAGGTGGAAGCGATATAAAACCACTAGTTTCAAAGACGAATACAGGATGCTTAGAAAACGTACTACTTATGTAATTCGGGAGCAAAAAAAAACAAGAAAAACAACGAAACATTTTCAAGGTATCTCAACATTGGTCTACCATAAGGTTTTTTGAAAAAATCTCAAAAAGGTGGACGTTGTTGTTACTGCTAATTCCGGGTGCACCCTGGATCCTGATGGGCTAAGTCTCAAATTTGTGTCTCATAGCTCCAACCCTTCTAATAGCAGTGCTTAAAAATCCTAGACATATTCGTAATAGCCCCGATTTCCGTCCCATCAGCATTTTTCCGTTTCTATCTAAGGTTTTTGAAAAATTAATGTTCTTGCAATTTTCTCATTATCTACGCATCAATAGTCTCATTCATGATTTCCAATCTGGTTTTCGTCCCAAGAATAGTTGCACCACTGCTATATAGTCAATGTAATTAGAGTAGTAATAGATTTGGATAAACTAATACTACTGGCGCTCCTTGACTTCTTTAAAGCATTAGATACTGTAGATTACGCAATCCTATGTAGTGAGCACATTACAAATATTCTTATTTTTAGTCATCTAACAGTGTATTCACAAACAGTGTTATCAAATGGTAATTACTTTACCTTCCTTAGAATTAATTCTGGTATACCGCAAGGCACAGTTCTTGGCCCACTGCTTTTTTTTGCATACTTATTAATGATTTATTAAATTGTTTTGCATACAGTAAAATACGTCTCTACGCTGATTATGCTAAACTTTTCCTATCGTTACTCTTGGAACTTATCGAAGATGAAATTAGTTGCATCAATGAACACACACACCTAAATTCAATATACCAATGGGCAGTTAACAATGGTTTAGTGCTGAATCCTGGAAATCGTGTGGTTTAGTTGTATATCGAAATAAACTTGATACCTACACTTATTCCGCCGCTATACTTACTGATACTGTCAAACCTTGGGTAGAGTTTGTCAGTAATTTAGGTGTAATTATCAATAACACGCTCACTTGAGGGGATCACATCACATCAATAGTACGTTAAATTTACGGTGGTGTTCCTTGTTTGGGACTTTGAGTTGTTTTACAACATTTTCTAGAGCTTGCTCATTGTCTTCTTATCCCTGTGATATTGTACGGTTGCGGTGTATTTGATAAGCTTGATTATTTTAATTTTAATAAATTACTGATCGTGTTTAACTTTATTGTTAGATATATATATATATACATATATATCACCTCAGAAGATATGATCATGTGTCAGCTTATTCTACTTCTTTTCTGAATTGTGATCTTTTAACATTCTTGAATTTCCAAACGATAATCCTTTTATACAAGATCATTGAATTTACGAGATCTACTAGAACAGTCAATTGCATTCTGTCTAGATCTGATCTTTGCAATATCTTAGATAATATCAGGTTCCGGAAAGCTTCAGATACTATACATATATTCAATGTGATTACGGAAGATTAATTTATCCTATGAGCCCGAATCTCTTCAATTTTATAGACGAAACTAACAGGATCAGTTCCATTGAATGTCATTAGTTTGTATTTTGAACCATTTAGAAAAAAACGATTTTTTATGCACCAAGGAAATAAACCAGTCAAACAGTGTTGTAAAAAAAATTCCTCATATCAGTACACAGTTTTAAATCATCAGCAAATAACAGATATTTTTCAAATTTATAATTGGCTGAAATATCATTTGAAAATAAAAGAAACAATAATGGATCCAAGTGGTTACCTTGGGGGACTCGAGAAGATATTACAATAATTTTCGCAGTAGTATTCTCAATATTTACATACTGTTTCCTGTTGTTTAAGCAAGATAAGATCTACTGAAGAAAGATTCAGCAAAAACCGAGATATATTAGATTATTAGTTAAAATCGAAATGTTGATACGATCAAGGCCTTGGAAAAGTATGCGTATATAGAGCATCAACTTGAGAGGACCTCTTTCAAGTGAATCAATGGTATATTTTGAGAAGATAGTCAAATTTGATACATATGACCTTCCAGATATGAATCCATGTTACTGCTGTATTACGATATTTCTTGCAAATAATGAGATCTTAGAGTTAACTAAAAAATCGAACAGATTAGAGACAATCGTCTAATCATTTAAAAACCTGCCAGTTTTTAAAGAGAGATAAAAAAATTTCTGTAAAGGAATAAACAAATTACTAGCACATCTTAGTCAGAATGAACAACAAAGACCATCTGTATCCACAGTGCCATTGTTTTGAAGACATTTTAATGCTATTAACACAGTTTTTCAGAATCCAGTGCCAATATTCATAGAATCTCGATAGGGTGAAGCAGGAAAATTGAAAGTGTCAATATAAATATCTCTGGAACGTAGGACCTGAGACAACTTACAACTAGAAATGGCAAAAGTCGATCTTATGCCGGACGAGTTTTAAAAAGCTCGACATTTAATTTATATAAAATTGAAAAAAATTGAGAAATGAAGAAATAATAAAAATTGAAAAATAAATTTTTTATTTAAAAATGTTTAAAGAAATTAGAAAAAAAACCGATACAAATAATATCCTGATACTGAATATCAACTTAGAGATAACCAAACCTACAGCTACTACAAATTGGTGTATATCCAGCTTCATATGTCTTTACAGAATGTCTTCCAGCTGAGACAACTTACAACAACAAGTTGTCTCAGCTTCCAGACAAAAATTTCTCTTCACAATATTTGAATCGTAAATAATCCACAAAATTCTCGGCAACAATATCGCAGATACGTTCTTATCGCTTGCTGGCAACAAATATGAAAACAGCTTTCTAACAGTGGGCCATCAGCTCGTTGTAAAATAAAGCTTTTGATACGATTGTTTTGAGTGGCTTTGCACATCTAGTCGTAAGTTGTCTCAGGTAGGACACAGCAAGGCCCACTGTGCTCCGTTTAGACTTATGAGCAATTTATCATAAGTTCCAGCCGGACGCTTTTAGAAAGTTTAATCTTGCCCCCCCCCCTCCCCCAGCACTCCCTACCATCATTCAGTTCATCCAGAAGATATGAGCTAAGGAATCTGTAACGCAGTCCGGAGATAGCCAGGAAAGAAAGTGAATTATCTGCATAAATAAGTCAAATCCTGTGTATGTCATCCCTGAGACATGAGTACCCAGTGAAAATTGTCACTAGAGTTCTCAGGATTAGCTTCTTTAGTCTGAATAGGTTTTTCGTTCCTTTGTCGTTCTACCCGGAGGGTTGTCTAGCAGTCGGCAGTCGGCCCAAGCCGATATATTAGAAGCAAGGTGTTTTGATGCGATTCAGATTGTAGAGCTGGATGCCTCTGGGGCCGCATCAACACGAGCAAGTTCGTCCGCCCTTTCATTTTCGCTGATATCTCTGTGATCTGGTACATGGAATGAGTACTCTGTTACACCGAGATAGATATACATAATTCAAGATGGTTGTACACTCTAATACTAGTTTGGAGGTTGTTAAGGGCTTTCACAAGGCCTTGACGGTTGCTTGCCTGTCTGATTAGAAGACAAACTCTTTGTTTCTTAATGTCTAAGTTGTGGAGATACCCTTCTGCTTCAAGAATGGCCTTGACTTCCGCCCGGAGAACTACGACGTGGTTCTTGGCAATTTCCACATGAGGCTACTCACAGAAAAAGCCTGCTACGGTGTTTTCTGTTCAGATTTGGAGCAGTCTGTGTAGATAATAGGTTTTTTCAACGGCTGAAGCACAGAGTGTGATTCCCATTCTGCTTGCCCTTGAGGAATTTTCGGTTTGAAGTTGCTTTTTAGCATAGTCTTAAGGAGGTGGTCGGTGCCTCTGTCGATATCAGGTACGACAGACTGCACACATTCCAAGAATTCTTTAGTTTGGTTCTTAAGCCATGCAAGCTTTGGTCATAAATTTTTAATAAAAAACTTTTATCGAGTGCAATATCAAAGCAGAAATTTGAAATATAATTACTAATAGTATCAGAAGTGGAATCAGAATATCCGGTTAATGAACTTAATTCAGAGTGGGTAGTACCTTTTACGCCATCAAGTTTTTTTAAATAAATTTAAATTCCTTAATATGTCCTTCCGCAGGCCAAACTTCTTAAGAAAACAATCAATAATTTTGATGTTAAATGATCTGGAGCTCCAATCTTGAAATTAAAATTTTTTCAATAAACAGCAGACAAAGAATTGGGAGACTAAGTAGGGTTCTTTAATTCTGATGGTTGATTTTACATTATTGAAATCTCCTACTATGTCCCCAGATCAACAAATGTCTAAGTGTGGCTGATCGTAGATAATTTTGTATCGGCTGCTATAACCTAACCTAACTTAATTCATTTGATGAAATTGATTATGATGCCAAGCAATAGTGGTAATGTTCATTATCAAGGTCAACACCAACTTTTATAGGACATGAAAGTTTATTTGAAGTCCTAGAGTGGATCTAATTTGAGTATAAAAACCCGGAAAAGACAATCATCACCTTATGACGGCCTAAGATGAAACTTATCACCTATCAAAGAACTTCTAGTAAAACCATAGAACAGTTTTTCTTATTCATCAAAATAAAAAAAAATAAAAAAAATTGTGTTTTTTTCGTTATCACGAACCTCGTAAATATGCACCTGCTACCCCATGTTGTGATTCTCCAATGTTTCGTACATGCCGTTTGCGTCGCGAATTACGCCAGCAGGCAGATGCATCACTATATAGCAAAACCTAGTGGTCAAGCAGTGGTATCTTGGCACCACTTCCCGCAGTTTTCCCAGGTAACATGTAATAAATGCAAGGGACAACACACAGAATGTCTTGTTCTGGAATAAATTGTAGTCGCGCTTTAGAATTTTTCTGCTGTTCACCCGTCCGTTCTTATTTCATTTTGCAGAACCAATTTCCACTCACCTCTCATCCATTTATTTATGATCGCGATATTTTCGCACCTACTTACGTTACATAGGACAAACTGACCACAGTCACTGTCCCTATATCTCTATAGAAGATGAAATACGCAAAAAAAGAAAGAAAAAAAAGAAAAAGAAAAACGAATCTAGTTGCGTTCGTTTAAGGACTCATCTGAACTTTTTCTTGCTTATATAAACCTTGAGACTTGGCGTATCTTTAAAGTGGGGATGATGTAGTTATACACGACGACCTTACTTCAGATCATTCCACATTATCCGTGACAAGAGAGTAAATTTAACAAGACTGCGAAAATGAGTATTGGCCATCATAAATTTCTGTTTCTGGGGGTAATAGAGCCATTACGCTTATGCGATGGAAATATTATAGAAAATCTGTTCCGTTAGAAAGTTCTAAGTTATGTTCAGAGTGGCGGCGGCGGCTGCGCAAGTTGCTTCAATCTTGTCTGCAAAAATTCACTATCCAAGACTGGATGGATTCTACTGAATGGATGGAGCGGTCAAGCAGGTGATGTAAAACTACATCGCATCGGAGTGCTGCAGGCCGGTTCCCGGAGACATAAACAAATTGATGAATGACTGTTTCTAGTAATGAGGTTGTTCTCGATCTTGTCGCTTTACGTTCATTTTAAGCGCAAGGACATGTGCACGATCTCGTACCAACTATGGTGATTCGGGTATAAGGGGGAATGTATAATTTATTAAGTGCCCATCAGCTAGAGGGGATCTCTGATACACTATTTATCTCAGTGCATTCTTAATCATATCGTTTTTTTGATTAATGATGCAAAGGCTAGGGGAGTGATAATTGCATCAATCTACTAAGCGGGATATACAAAAAAAAAATGCGCTCTTAATCTTTTAATGTCATGATGTCATTTATATATGAATATCGAAAAAGATAAATTATACGATGAAAATATTTAAATGATTTTGTGATTCATTTTACATAGCTAAGCAGTGTTTTAAATTCGAGAAACAAACAAAGCATACTAAAGCACGCTAAATTAAAAACAAACACATTTTAAAAGAAAAATAGAGGAAATAATAATCAAACTCAATTTAAGGGAAAAATAAATACGTAAATATGTTGATGATGATGGTTTAGCAAATACTCAAACCATATAAGCATCCATTTCAGAGAAGAACCACTCGCTCGTTCTCTCAGGGGTGGTTTAAAATATGGAAAAAAATTTTTAATTGCGTTCGATTCACATATTTATAGCTACCTAATTTTATTGCGTACTGGTGCTAGATATTTGCCAAATGTCATTCTATTATACTTCTAAATTTTGGTTCTAAGTATAAAAACAAAAGTTGAACTTTTCAATCCGCCAATATGAAAAAAACGCATTTGTATCAGTATGACTATTTCGGATCGCCTATCTTGCAAGGTCAACCAGTTTTTCCAGCATGGCCACGTGCATGTAATTGTGAGAATAATTATCTATAATTTAAAAATTATAAAATAAATTTTGCTACCATATAATTCACATTTACTTTTAATATAGGTAATTGAGTGAATTTCCTTGATAGGTGATTGGAGAATAAAGGCAGAAACACATCCAGGCCTCGAGGTTAGGTACTTCAACCTTTCTAAATGAGGTAACACAAAACCACGGTAGAGAAACCACAAGTATTTTCATTAAATTTTGACACATGCTCTGTGACGTAGTTTCGTGACTAATGAATATACATTTCTATAGGAAAAACAAAGAAAGAACGGAGCGTATTTTGTTCTGTGTACCGTTCTTTCCTATACATTTTCAAGATATTTCGTCACTAATGGTGGAACGTGGATCGTAATGAGAATACCTTGTATTCGCTGTATCGTGTAGAAAACCAAGCCGAACAGATACCCAAAAACATGAATCACAATTGCAGTTTTTCAGCCAGCTTTATCGCAAGCTTTCTTTGAAAGCCGATTGAAAAAGCTGAATTGTACACAACTGACGTTTTTGACATTTGCAATTTTAGTTTGTTTATGCTGAGAACTCTTATTCATGAGTGACATTAAGGGGTAATATCACCATGTATTCACTAAATTTCACGTGATTTTCTGAGAGTAGTACGTACTGTTATGTGGCTTGTTTTGGGTGAGGTCTGTGATTTGCGAAGTCTCATCTGTCAGCATGAGCTGACAGCTCTCTCCATGGTAGCTATGCTGGTAGGCTGGCACGCTAGCATCTCGACTAAGTGCAGAAGATTAACAATACAAAACCTGCACTACCACGGGCCATGAACAAAAGAAAATCGTGCCAATGAACGAAGCGAGACGGTGATTACCTGACCAGAAATACACTTTTAATCCTGAGGGGACTGTACACAACACTCACCCGAAGATAGTTCTGAGGATCGGATGACGTGATCCTCCTGTCTTCCCCGGCTTCCAATGACATCGCTTGCATCTGGTTGGCGGTGTCCCTTTGATTCTGTAAATAGAGGGAGAGCTCCGGGAGGGAGTAGAGAGAAAATATCGGTTTTAACACTTCATATCAATTTCCTTTTTATTGTTTTTTGTTATAGTTAATTATAATTCAGGTTGTGCTTCGCTTAAATTCACCCCAGAAGCGTTACTGGAGGCACGGCACGTTCGATGGCTTAAGTCGCTGGATGGCCCAGTATCTTTTAGCGGAAAGAATAAATTCTCCTTTTTTTTTCTTAAGATCACCCCCGAAGCTTTATGCGGCGAGCTAGACAAACAACTTATCGTTTAAATGAGCGAAAGCAAACCCACCACACCGGTGAGAATGCGTCCACTATAAACCGACGGAGCTATGACAGAGCCATAATAATAGCAAAACCGCTATCTAATCGCAATGAACTAACGAATTCAACTCTTATTTGTTTCAGGTGCTCCTGCGACACGGATAGCACTAGGTGAGTTCATATGTACTATACGTATTTCGTCATGTCCTCCGAGGAATATATAACTAATACTATTGGTATTTTATCACTAAAATCGAAGGTTATAATAAATTTTCATTTGTTTCAGGTGCTCCTGCGGCAGAGTGAGGTATATATAATCACATTCATTTAATGAATAATATTAATAACATGATTGCGCACAAACAATAAAAGTTCCGAATAAATCTTATTTATTTCAGGCCTCTTGCAACGGGATGCCATTTGGTAAGTCGCTCGGCGACTATAACTGTGAGAATTTGATATCTTGTAAGAATTTCAACAATATGATAGTTTGGAATGCATGTAATAATAATGATATTTTCGAACACAATTAGCGGAGACGTTTATTTTATTCTAATTTTTCTCTTTCTCAGGTGCTCCGGCGGTATGATTTCGCCCTGTAAGTTGGGCCCACACGTGTATAAGTGGGGCTATGTGACTTGCTTTGCCTGGACCTTCAGGTCATTTCCCAACCTCTCCGCGAGGATATATTATATATATGCGATATTTTATAATTTGTAGGTTTTTTCTGATGTTCTTCTCTTAGGTACTCCGGTGCCGGATTATGTACTGTGACTCCCTATACCATCGACGAGGTATATACTTAAGCGATTGGAAAATTTATCTATTGAAGGCTTTCTGATTGCTGTAATCCTAACTAAAACTAATATTACATATCTTTCTTTTTCCAGGGGCTCCTCACGGAAGCTTGTTGCTCTACGATGAGTCTTGCAATCAACACTTTGGGGTGTCTCCCCCCTTTCACTTACAGCGTGCTATTTTTCTTTTTATTTATATCCCTTTTAGTTGTACATTATTTGCAGTTTAAAATGAAAATAAACTTCCCTGGTCTTTTTGTCGTGGTTTTAATTTTTTTTTTCTGCGTTTTCTTCCTATCTTTTGATCTGACATCTAACCACTTTCTCCTTCCATCACTCAATACTTAATGAATGAATCATGGTGACCGTCCTTCTTCCGACATTTTCCTCGGTCCAATTTCTTTGTTCCCCCACATGGTGGACGTTGTTCCACCGACCGTCCTGACAATCAGAGGTCAGAATAGTCGCCGTGATGGCCTGCCTTGTTTACACATGGCTCTCTTTGGTGCTACCGTCATGCCCACATGCGACCATAACAGTACGGTAGGAAAGGGATAGAGATATGAGGTTTTGTGCATATGAAAGTAGGTACTAGTCTTTACCTACAAAAAACATTTTTTTTTAATTTTACGATACAATGTGACGCCATAGTAACCCACGCAAGAAAAAAAAATATCTCGGACGGTCGACATGGGCCTACGGCTACAGGTCACAGATTTTAATATGGAAGAAAGATCCAAAAAGTCTCTTAAAATATGGCGTCAATTGGAACTTTTTTTTTCGAAAAAATCGGCCGAAAAGCACTTATAAAATCTATAAAAATCAATTTATCAAAAAAAAAAAATCCCTATGATGTTCACTAGAAAATATTGTTTTAAAGTTTCAGTCAAAAATTCAAGTCAATCGGATAAAAATTGAGAGAGCTACTGGTACGCCCAGTTTGAAAAACATGGTTTCGAGAAAAACGCGTTTAAGGTTTCAAGTATAGTATAATTATAATTAGAGAACACTAACTATTGCGCGTTCTAACGGACTTTCTACAAACAGCTGCTTGCCCAGCCTTAAAATTGGGGTAGGAGAGAAATCCATTAGTCAAAATTAAAAGCTGGAGACTAATATGTGTTTGTATAATTTACACAAAGAATAATAAAGACTCCAAACGCATGCTTTTCGGCCTTCTCGAAAAACCGTTAATTTTGCTTTTTAAAATCAGGCAACACTAAAATTTTTGAATTAATTGTACTACGAATGATACCAGCTGATTTCAACGCCTTTAGTATTTTTCCTGTAAAACTAAAATATTTTTTTTTCATATATTATTAGAAATAGGAGTGTTAGGTATGCTACGAAAATTGGTAATACTTTATAAAAAGATTCTAAAAGTCCATCTGAACTAAATTAAAAATGCAAAAATGTTTAAAAGTCAAATCAAATTTTCAGAAATTTCTTGGAAATTAAATATCGCTTCTTCTTAAAATGAAACTCGTAAAATTAAATTCTAATTATATTTTTTTTAGAGTACCTGTAGCAAAAATATGAAACTCACTTGTCTTCAAATTAATTAAAATTAAAATTTAAACACAGCCTCTGTCTGCATCTCAAAATAAAGATACCAAATAGGGAAGAAATAGATACAAATCTAGGATATGAGTCCCTAATCTGGTATTTCTTAGAAGACCGTAAAACTAACCATGCAAGACAAGATCCAAGACGAAATGGTCCAGAGATGGACTTGAATGACAGGCTCTAGATAAGCCAAAAGATTCATTAACCTTCACCAAAGAAGAGCCTGGATCTTTTGAAGTTATCTAGGAATTAACTCCGAATCATTACAGGAGTACTAACCGGACACTGCAAACTAAACAAGCACGTGCATCGGATAGGTATATTTCTATTTCTGGGTAGCATAAATCTTTTGCAAATATTTCTCAACGCGAGACACTAAAGCTCTTAATTGCCTTTCATATGTCAAATTTGCAATGACAAATGTTCGAAATTTCTAAAAATTAGTAGTAGGTACATAATTCCTCCTAATATATTCAAGTTGGTAAAGTTCTGCGGAGATGATTGATCGCCTGTTGATATGTATATGATTGCTCCACCAAAATTTCATTGGAATTAAAACAGAATAGAATTTGTAGATCTTAAGGCGTCTATATGGTGCTAAATATGTCCGAGTGGAGCCCACTAATAGTCAAGTAATTTTCCTAACAACAGATTATTCATCATAAATCTCATAGAGATGCTGTAATAACAGAGTAATATTTCACTCAATTACAGTGTTTGTCATAACTGACGAGACAGATAATATTTCTTAATTCAACTTTAGTAGACAAGTGAGATTGCATATACATAGATTATCTGATGCTGATAATTTCGTTCAATTTTTCTACAATTGAATACCTTTAATTCTTCAACTATCATTTCATTTTATATACATACAAACCTGTCTGGTTACGGACGGAGCAATTTTCTGTTATGTATGCAATTTATTCCTCCGATGAAATAAATAAGCCACAACAAATCTATACAATTCTGCTTTTCACGTGACAGGTTTCAATTTTCAATTAAAAACGAGGGTTGGGCATATGCGTACAGATTTATGACATAATATTTTCTGACTATCATGGCATAACAAATAAAAGGGAAAATCTAACATGACTCGAAGTAATGCTGTCTGAAGAAAAACCAGCACAAATCAAAGGAAAATATCATGATTACTGACCACTACTATACCACCAGCACCACCACCACCACTACCAATACCAACCACACACCAACACCACCACCAATGAAGCAATTGAACAAATGGACTGAATACCCAGCTCCACCTGGAGATAGCTAACCAAAATGAATGGCCAATAAATCACTGACCCAGAACAACCTGCCGCTTGACTCTTTTGGACCGATTGCTGATTCGATTTGGTTTTTCAAACCCGTCGTCGAACAAGTTGTATAGAATTCGGTCATATCAGCGTTGAGGAAAAAAAGTTATGCACGTTATATGTGTGAGAGATATCTAACAGACCCGGACAATCCTGTAGAGAAAATTTAAATGCCATTTTCCGAAGCACTCTTCCTAAAAAAAAAAAAATCAATTTTACATGAAAGAAAGTTTTTCAATAGCCGGAAAATACTTAGGAGAAGACTTTGAAGGAAAATTGTAGATGGGGAGCAATCATATGTAAAAGTTGTAAGTTTTCGATGATTTTTTCCTACCAACATTTCCAGGGATGTGTTGAAATGAATATTTTATACGCAGTAGTATCTTTGAATAGGGAAAGAATCACTGAACTGTAATGTACCTATACAATTTTTTTTTAGGGTCCTGATAAGATCTTCGCCTTATCTTAGATTATAGTATAGAGAAAGTAAAACTTTCTTCTTAGCTTTTCTTTGAATCTCCTTAAGCTCTTTATCAGATATGGTGAAAATTGATATATTTTATGTGTTTTTTTAAAAACTATGTGAAGAGGCTTGTAATTTTAAGTAGAGCCCGAAACATTGAGTAAATTTTACTTGCAAATTACACCAAACACATTATCTGTTGTTGGTATAAAAGAAAATACTTCACTCATTGGCAGTCACCAGAGGGGCATGAACCCAGACCCATTGAGGAGTCAATGTGTTATTTATCACATCATAAACGCTGAGGACCAAAAAGAAGCAAAAATTACGGTTAGTTGCACTTTATCGCTTTGTTCGCTTCCGATTATTAATTAGGAAATCGTAAAATAGCTAAAAGATTTTTAGAAAACGGCTCAGAGCAACATAAAGATAGTAGGTACTTAGCTAGAAAAATAAAAAAAATTATATATCAGTAGCGGGAGGGGACTATCCTAACCTTTTCTCGAGTTACAGGATGATTAAGAAAATATTCTAGTTATTCACAAAACACCCCGCAACTTCCTTGTAGTACATTCTATCAAGATTGTTTTTAGTTCAGATGATAGCAAACCATCTAGACTATCCAACGAATGTCGAACCATCACTTCAACACTGCATGTAAATGGTTTTAGGATGTTATCGTAAAAAAAAATATACTACTTTTTTTAAATTTTAATGATTTTTCCGCTAAAATCTCTGATAACCGTTAAATTTTTTTGCAAGATTTAGAAACCTTAAAATATTACCCTTAATTTAATCTTTCATATGTACCCATCTGTTTTTGAGATAAACTTGTTTTTATAATGCATAATTTCATTAATTTTTCTGTGTGGAATTACATAAAATTAGTCGTGATTTCGTGAATACGTGATATTTTCGGCAAAACTGCTCAGCCGAAAATATCACGTATTACTAGTGAACCTTTGGTGGGATTTATTGGTATGCCACCAATTTTTAACGAGAAATTCTTCTACAGTTGCCGTATTTTAACGGGATGAACAATCTGGGAGGTTGTTGAGTCAACCGTTGATCTGACGTAATGGCACAAGATGATGAGGTTTTGCGTAGTTGTTCAGTCTTAAGATAAGACCGTATAAGGCTTGTTGTGTTCCTATAGCAATGCTTGAACTTGGATCAACTTGAGAGGCCTCTTACGATCAACTTGAGAGGCTTCTTAAGATCAACTTGAAAGGCTTCTTACGATCAACTTGAGAGGCTTCTTAAGGGAGTCCTGAAACTGATGAGTAATGGATAGACGAATACTCTTATAGTACTTCTCTTAGTAAGAACAGGGCTCTGTATCCCTGGAAGGAATAAAGCTGGAAAAATACACGGGAAATGACGGCATATATATGTTAAACGGGACTGTCCCAATGACAGTCCAGTTGTCCTTGTTATATGTCGAACAGTGCACAGAAAGCGTTAGATAATGTGCTCGGCTCGGTACCAGTTTACATTGAAGTGGAGCCTGATTAATTGGGCAAGTCACTTCTTAGGCTAATCTTGAGTGCGTGATAATCCTACCCTGTGTGCGGGTGTATAGAATCTCAGACGGGTCTCCCACCGATATAGATCAAGGGAAGTCAGCGGTGTTAACACAGGCGCCACCTTTCTTCTGCTTCAGGTTAGAAGCCTGTGTCTAAATTGAAACCTCTGGAGGGGGATCTTGAGGAATCCTGAAAGAAACGACTTCAATTTAAAAGAACAGCTTTCGAGAGTTCTGCCAGAGATCTTCTGAGATGATTTCGTCGAAGTAAATCGAGAATTGCCTTCGATGAAATTTAATTAAGTTTAAGGCTAGGAAATTCTTTTATTTTTAATTGTTGCTTATTCTTAGTCATTAAAACATAAAAACATGATAATCAAACTGAAAGACTAGACTAGACTAATATTTTTTTGTTTTTTTTTTACATCTAGTTAAGAAAGCCTACCTAGCTAAAACCTCATGTCAACAGCAAGGTATTTCGCGTACTTTTTCTACTAGTTTCTTTACTGTGGTTACAGCGGTTGTACGGCGTCAGGCGAACTAATATGTCGCGTCGCCACAAACCTACACAGAATGTTCTAAACTTCAGATGAAAATTCAGCATGTCGATGACTTCATCAGCAGCCTTTTGAAGCATTTATCAGGTTTATTACGCTATGTTTTCTTCACAGGACAACAAAGTTAGTATCACAAGGGCATCAAAAATACCTTTAAGAAAGTCCCGTGTACAAAATTTCAGCTGTCTACGTCGACGCATGAGGCTGTTTGCAAATCTACAGTGAAAACCTAAATTTTTGTATGGCAACACCAAAAAGTGGTGGACCGATTTTGTCCATTTTGGAACTTGTATCTGCAATTTTTAATAAAACGCCGTGCACAAAATTTCAGCTTTCCCCGTCGACGCGTTCTGAGCCGTTTTTTTAAATCTCAACAACAGCGCCATCTATCGTGTCCAAAACTCTCCTATATTTCAAGCTGGAACCAACACATTCACAAAATTTCATTGGAATCGGTTGGGCGGCTTCGGAGATTGGCGTGTACAAACAGCGTGACACTGGATTTTTATATTTTAAGATAGGATAAAAGACAACCTTTATTCTAGAATATCCTGTTTTTTTACAAAAATTGGATGTAGGGTATTTGTCCTACGAATCTGAAATTTTGTTTCCAAAACACTTTAGATAATTAAAATCGGCTTGGTATAACTGGAGATATGAATTTTTGAAATTAGGTCGAAATCTCAAAAACTTGTCTTTTTAAGAATTCTCAAAGAGCTGTAACTTCTGCAATAAGCGGAATTTCGACAAGATATTTAAAATGTATTAATTATTAATATAAGTCAATAAGCTGACAAAATTTCAGCCAAATCGGTGATGGCGCTTCAGAAAGCTGGTCGTCGTGGAATGGCCCAATCGCAGTTAAGATGAGAATTTTTTTCGTTTTGAATATATTTTATGCAGATCTTTGAAGTTTCTACTATGAATGTTAAGCCACCCCCACTCCAAAGTTATGATGCTTCAAATTCTAAAACTTGGTTTTTAAATTTTTTCGTTATTTGATACCCCCCCCCCCCCCAAAACATAAATTTTTGTTACAAAATTTCGAAACCCTACAGTCTCCTCTTTAGTTTAACTTTGTACACTTATGTTGTATCTGTGACGGTTATTTTAATATTATATGCTTTTAACCTATTTAGGTCACAGATAGTTTGTTCCTTTAGTAACTGAAAACACGTAATTTAAAAAAAATATCATCTAATTTCGGAATGACCTGAATAGGCTAAGAGCTAATAACTCCTTAACCGTCACAGATAGAACATAAGTGTAATAGATTAAATTAAAGAAGATATTCTGGGCTTTCGAAATTTTTGTAGCAAAAATGTATGTTAGGGCGAATATTTAAAAAATATAAAATTTTAGGAACCGACATTTAGAATTTGAAGCGTCATAACTCTACGGGGGTGGTTTAACATTCATAGAAAAGACCCTATGGTTCTGCATATAATGCAACAACACAAAAATAGATCGTATACCCTATACTTTTCAAGATATAGGATGTTAAATGAATTTTACTAATCAGCCTGTATCAGCCCCCCCCCCTTCTCATACAATTTTTACTTGTATGGACGAGAGGAATAATTTGGTAAAATATAGTCATATTAGTCTGGGACACCCTGTATATCACAGTCATGGAAATTCAGCATATGGTTCTGTTTGCTAACTCTGAGCTCGAAACATGTAACATTTTGCTACTAGAATCTTGGACGCATACGGGTGGTACGGGAAAATTCCATTCAAAATTCCAGAGCAGTACAGTGTGGGGAACCTCACTATTTAGTGAAGGTACGGGGATTCGTTCACACGGGAATTTCCAGGACGATTTGTACTGTGGCGCGATATTACACGCTAACCACAATAGGGAAATTAAATTAAGATAGATGGCTCGGGGATTTCTCACATGGTCTGCCAAATATTTACTGATGTAGAAATTACGCGCTAACACCAGTACTTACCAAAAACTGTGTACTCTCTTCGAACTCGCTGACTAGACTGAATTCTCTGCTAAGTCAAGTCAAATTCAGAGTTTACGCGTTAAGGAAAGAAAAAAAAAAACTGCAAGCTATGACAATTTTTTCTGAAACAATATCCCGGGATATTTTTTTAAAATGTTCCTACAGGCTTTAATATCGACTTTGAATTCACTCATGTTTTTATTTCCCTTTAACAGATAATTGTCTGAAAAATATAAAAACTATTATTTACGCGATGCCTTTATCTTACAAGTTGTTGCGGGATGGCAAGCTGTAATATAAGTGATTTCTCTGACCAACTGACATGTTTTATATAGCCCATGCCGAGAGCTTTCCAATGGCTGTGTAAGTTGCTAATACCAAGAATAGCTTCCAAGCTCTTCTGGAAAGTTTTTCTTATCTTGGTTTGTACATGTAATAACCCAGTGGTAAATATGTCAAGCGCTTCTAAAGGGAAGCACTTCCACAACATAGGCAGAATACATATATCATTTCCGAAGAGCTCTTTTACTATAGTCAATGGAATCTTTGCGGAAACAGATCTTTTCTCTGAGTTTAGGCTTATTTGTTTCTTCTTGTCAAAAGATGACTCATATGCATGTGAAAGCGCAGCAGAAGCAGAATGTTCGTTCTTTAGTAGTCAGTTGAAGTGTGCGGTTAATTAAAAATTTTGTAGTCAAGTGAAGTGTGTGGTTATTAAAATTTCTTAATATTATGATTAAACAATATTTCTTTTTTTATTTAGCAAAAACATGCCCTTGTAATTCGCCCTAGATTTCAAATTAAACGAAGCCCATTCAGAATAAAACTGAAATTTTTTATAAAGCCCTTTTCTTGATTCCTTCTGAATTCCCTATAAGAGCTTCAAGAGTGCTACCCTACATGTGCTCCAAGAGTACTACACTATAAGCGCTCGAAGAGCGCTTCTCAAGAATCTGCGCTTTCCCACCATACAATTGGTGGGAAGCGCTGCAAACTTCCAAAGAAGCGCCCTTGCATTCGTGTTTGAGTCCTTCCATTTACCGATGGGAAGTTGCAGGTCATGCAGCAAGCGGGAATATGGCTGCTATGAGGCTTCAATACAATTGTGATGAATAGAGCTGCCGACGAGAGGCGCCCGTTGTAGGTTCCTATGCAATAAATGTTCCATAAAACGTTCCTAAGAAAAATTGTTCCTATGATTGCAATAGTCGTCGGCAGTCTGCTATTCTGGTCGTCGCAACTGTGTTTAAGGTATTATTCGAATGTCCCAATGGTGTGATTACTTGAATTAAAATTCGGGCTCAAAATTGTAACTTCGTTACAACCAGAAAAAGTTTATGGGGCGAAACTAGGCCGGAGCTTCAACTATGGATTATTTTTACTATTGGTTAGACGTTAGCCACTTTCTAATCACCTGGAAAGATTGGCGCAGTTAAACATGAATTAAAAATACTTTTTCTAGCCTAAAGTACATATTTAGAGCATTTGAAACTAGGTCACAAGAACATGAACACTTGCATTATGTAGATTGAACCATAATTTCTTCAGTGCAAGTTTTGGCTTTTTTGCTTTGCGAATTCTGCTATTTTAGGTACTTACTTTGTTTCGAATAATATTTCATGAATGCAGGTTTTTAGTAGTCCTGAGACAGTGGGATTGATGAAAAAATATTCACTCTCTCAACAATCAGTGACTATCTCCGATGTAAATCGGATATGATTAACTTTCGTATGTTCGTAGAGGAACGTTGAAAAAAAAACAACTCTATTATTAACACTCCAAATGTAGTTAAAATGATTTCGCATAATTTGTAAGGGGGGGGGGGTAGTGTATTAGAATCCCAAAATAATACTTTTTTAAGCAATTATTTCCAATCCAATGCTTGACATTTTCTGAATTGCATACCAAATGATGTTAATTTTGCAAAACACCTCTTAGTGGAGTTGATTTTTTCTCAGAAAATTTGTATACGCAGTTAATAATCAATTACTCAAGCCTTTCTATAAAATGTACAGACAATTTTGAAAGACACTACATATAGCGACGGCGCCATTAGAGGCTCCATATATCGAGCGACGGCGCCATTAGAGTCCTATATTTGAATGTTCTGATTCATACATATAAGGCAAAAGAAACTTATGTAATTAATTCAAAAATGGGAATAACTGCTTTCTCCCACATGTTCTAAATAGCAATTTAGCCGTCATTATACATATCATAGGTGAGGTTAACTATTATGTGTATATAACTCAACGAGGTAAGAACTAAAGGAGATGCAAATCAGAAAATATCACGTACCCATTTCTAACACATTGACACTGATATTGTTTGTACACAAGCGCCGTAAAATTTGTAACCTGTACACAATTGTACAACCTGTTCGCAATTTTAATCGCTTTTATTTTCACATACTTAAAAGTATTTACTGAATTTGCAAACACGAACATAAAAAAGTTAATAATTAAGAAGAAAAGTTCAGTGATAAAAAGTTTTCGAGTAATATTTGTTTCGTGCCCCTACGGTTATTTTATAATTTTCCTGCGTCAATGCGCCAAGCCCAAATCAAACCAAACCTAAGTATGGATCTGACAGCGAAGACCAAAAAATGGCGGAATGAAACATACACAAATGCAGGGCAATTTTGGGTACGCTCATGTACAGGGATCGTACATATGATTGCATCTCCTTTAGTTATTACCTCGTTGATATAACTAAGCACTATACAACGAGAACATCACTCATTCCAAATGCAATCCAACATATAGTTCATCAACCCACTCAAATATCAACGACATCTTTACGTGAGGTGATCAAATAAGCCCGCACGGGAAACAAAACAGACACCAAAACGATCTGAGTCAATTTAAATTAACCATCAATTAAGGCACATAGTACAACACACACCTATACCTAGTAGACCTACATACCTTACCTATCTGGTAGAAGACTTAGGGTAAGAGCGCGCCACACTGTGAAAAGAAATTTTCTACATTGATCGTACCTAGGTAGGGACGGTTTGCAACTATTGTGTGCCATGCGAGAATCCTAGGTATATGCCGCCAGAGTTGGCCAGGTAATGATACCTTTGAAAATGTAGTGGAATATTTTAGAGCAGTCTCAGTAGAAAAGTGAACGACAAGAAGTTATACAAACTCGTATTATGTTTCAAAGGAGTTTAACTCTCTTGTCGTGGTAAGGGGTGTGTTGCTAAAAAAAATAAAAAAAAACATCATTAATATTATTACCATATTTTTTGAAAAATCTAAACTGGTACAACTTGATATGCAAATTACGATTAACGGGGCGCATAAGAAAAACTCAGAGCAATGTGGAAGCGCATCTGTCTAGCCTAAGGTCTTATGGCTAACAATCTTTACCACATCGCGACTACTGTTCATTTTACAGTCGTCGGTAATAATACCTTTTGGCCTGCAAGTTTGTAAGAGAAAATGCACTGCACATACATAAGTGCAGAAGAACTTACTGATTGAAGATAGATAGGCTCCCGGACAGTCATTTAGGATGTTAACCTGAGAATTTAACGACTTAATTAAATTCTGGATCACTTCTTACAGTTGTCCGATTAACGTAGCTGATAATGATGGTCATCCTTCTGGTAAACTCTTATAGTAGATATTCAAGGCTTTATTTTCTCAGCAACACTGACTTGCAGTATATTTCAAAAGGTTCGTGAGAGATGATGATATGAACAAGAACTGCTCGACTTTGAATAGACATATTTTATGCTAATTTAATACCGTAATATATTTGTGGTGTGGTATATACATAATATGTAATAGGAGATGTTTACAATAAGACTACTATACTATACAGTTAAGGTCATCAGGAGCTCATCAGTATGGTATAAGTAGATAATAGCTAACTCCAGAAAGGGGATATGTAAAAATATATACAACTGTTTAGGGGCTTAAAAAAGCAGTTCATAATATCTCGAATAGAATCAACTTTATGGCAAATTCTCGACAACACATATTAGGCCAGTCAATAAAGACAATTAATTCACATTACAACGTTTTAAGTTTTTAAATGAAGTTTTGGGTGTGGTAAAATAACAATAAATTTAATTTTGCAACCAAGTCCAGAACAAGTGAAAAAAAAAATTGTATAAAAAAAAAAATTCAAAAGTCCTTAAAGCAATGAAAGCGCGAATTACAATTACGACCTCGACTTCGACTTTGATCAAATGGTAAATACATGTCGCAAGATACAATTGCAACTTCAACTTCGACTCTGCGACTAGGACTGAAACTAAAATTTGCTCAAAGTGCAAAGTTGGTGTCGCCTGCGGTTAACTTTAGTTCAATTACATCTGTCAATTAGCCGCCACTTCTGTTTTGTTTAGTTTGGCTTTGTATCGGCTGTGAAATCATCATAGAAGAAAAATTGATAGAATTAGTTAGGGAGCAGCAAATATTAGGACAGAAAATCTTTACTAGTCGAAAGGGTAGTAAGAGTTTTTGGTCTCATGTTAAAACAGTCAAGAACAACTTCACCAGTTCTTCGGTACCGCACCTAATTTACCACGAGGATGTGTACACGGAATCATTGGACAAAGTGAATTTGTTTGCATGTAACTTTGCTGCCAATTCTTTCTTGCCACCTTCTTCGCAAAGTCTTCCTTCTCCATCAACATCCAATTACAGGCAAAGACCGTTACATTTCCACACGAGGAAGTTCCTCAAAGTGGTTGCAGGTATCAATGTGTCTAAGGCTGCTGGGTCTGATGGTAATTCGTCCCTGGTAGTCAAGTGCTGTGCTACTTCTTTAGCTAAACCCATACGCAAACTATTTCACCTGTCCTATTCAACAGGAGTCTTTTCTTCGGCATGGAAACTTGGACATGTTCAGCCAATACCCAAAAAAGGAGTGCCACGCGATCCCTCAAATTATAGGCCAATCAACTTACTTCGATTCTTTTGAAGGTTTTCGAAACACTTATCAACACACAATTGATAAAATATATAGAACTAATCAGCTTATTAACGATCGCCAATACGGCGGAGTTTGGCTTCCTGCTCTTTTAGCCAAACTTTAGGCATTAGGTCTAGATCCTCTATTCTTAAAATGGATTGAAAGCGATCTTTCTCGCCGTTCAATTCAAGTTATATTGGACGGAGGTACTTCTGACCGTTTTATAATCGATGCCGGTGTACCGCAAGGTCCTGTGCTCTCTCCTACTCTCATTTTCATTAATGATCTGCTAGCTCTCAATTTCAATCCTATGCATAGTTTTGCAGACGACAGCACACTTGATTTCGTGTACTCGTTGGACTCTATAGCTGATTTCCGTGCGAATGTTATATTTGAGAAACGAAGCCACATGTTCAGTTCACTAAACTATGACCTCACAAAAATACTCGCTTGGGGCAGAGCGAATCAGGTGGTGTTTAATGCTTCCAAAACGCAATGTTGTCTGTTATCACTTAAATGTACGCCAACATCCGCTCAACCCATTTCCGTCGATGGAGAAGATATCTCGAACTCACCATCTCTTAACATCTTTGGCATTGAAATGTCCAACACATGTCCGATCACATTTTTGGTATTGCCAAAAACGCGATGAAATGCCTGGGCTAATTGCAAAGATACAATAAATGCTTCATCAGACGTGGCGCAAATCTACAAGTCTCATATCAGGCCTAGATTAGAATATAATTCCTATATTTGGGCAGGAGCTTGACGCACTGCATTGTCCCCGTCAGACAAAGTCCAAAAGAAGGCGTTCCGGCTTATTAACGATGACATATCAATAGCAACTATTGATTCCCTAGAGCACCGACATAATGTCGGATGTCTGCATCTCTTTTATCTCTACTTCTATGGTCATTGGTTTGACGAAATTTCTAGCCTGATCCCTTGTAGAATTCTTCCCATGCGCACCACACGAGCTGTAACCCGAGCTCATCCTTACACCCTTGAAGTCAAATTCGGCCGTACCGTGAAATTCTGTGAATCATTCATAAGTATATGGACAGTACGAATGTGGAACAGTTTGCCATCATCTGTTTTCCCCCCGAACTGTGAGCCACAAATATTCAAGCGTAATGCGCACCGTCACCTACTTGACTCAACCCAATAATCCTCAATTCCCTACCGCTTATTCCTTTTCTGCTAAGGCTGTGCTACGGCGTTATAGGGTATCCCCTGAGCTTTGGCAACATTATAAAAAAAAAATTATGGAATATGAAATGCAAAGCATATAAAAATGTCCACGTTAAGGAAAACGTGTGGAAGGAAATCAGCGAGTCACTAAATATTACTGGTAAGCTTTGTTTATCTTCATTCTTTCTTTTCGTTGCTTATGCATATAAAATTTTTTATTTTAGCTGAAAGGGCCCAAAAGAGGTGGAAAAGGAAAAAGTTTGTGCGACAAATATAGGGTAGAAAAAAAAGTCGCCGAAATAATGATTATTGTAAAAGCTGGAAATGAGTTTCCACAACTCGCGCCATCAGTAAAGGATGTTATGAAACCAAGGAGCTCCATCAATGTGTTTTTATCATTCACCCACACTTCAAATAGAAGAGGAGGCCAATTAAAATAAATTGCAGCAAGAGATTTTTCACAATACAATGAAGGCTATAAACGAAGCTCATTGCTCAGTGAAAATTAGTACAACAATTTAGTGTGAAATCTCCTCAACTTTTTTTTCAGCTAAAGCTATAATTTAGGCATTTATTTTTTTTCAGTGGAGGTTTTTGTATTAGTCTAAAGTTAATAGTATATAATAATATATAGTACAATGTGTTCATTTTAATATAGAATAAGATGTGATTATGTGTAGCTGTGAATTAAAAAGACTTAATATTTTTGAAATATATTTTTATTTTGATATTTCGTGTTTTAATTACTAATTAAATAATTTTTTAAAACATCTCTTAACCAAAAAGCATTTTTGGAAGCATCCAGTTCAGTATTTTGCCTAAATGGTCTCAGCTGTTGCGTTTCTTGCCCGTCAAAGACCGTGTACTATGGTGCCATTCACTGAATGATCTACATAAGTTGGGGGGGGGGGGTAGTAAGCATTGTCATTCAATTTGCAGGAATTGTGCAGTAAAACCACTCCTTTCACGATTTTAGCGATGTTCTCAGGATAAAAATTTATAGTCGTAAATAATATACGCCATTTATTGGTTAAGACGCCGAAGGAGTTTTCAATAAACCTTCGAGACTTTGAAAGGCTGTTATTGAAATTTTCTTCGTCAGTCCGCAATCCTATTCCGGGAATATCCATAACATACCGTGGCTCAGACATTCTTCTACCACAAGTCCTGCGGGCCGATTCGTTGAACTATTTTGTGAATCTTTCAATTTGCATCAGCTAGTGGCGGCACCGACGAGAATCCCTGATGCAGCTGGAGATAGGGCCAATTTACTAGATTTGTTTCTGTCATCTCACCCTGACAAATATTCCATCTCAGTCGGCTCCCCTCTTGGTAATTCAGACCACTGTCTAATCACGGCTCAATTTATCACCTCAACTCTGCGCCGCCCTACTTCTCCACCTACAAGTAGGCTTCTCTGGCACTATAAGAACGGCTGATTTGGAAAGTCTCAATCAGTATCTTAGAGATATAGATTGGTCGGTCTGTTTTGCTTCGCGGGATGCTGATGAATGCACATTAGAACTTAGTAACATACTAAGTCTAGGCATGCGTGAATATATTCCGTATTCTTACAGCAGATCTCAACAACAGCAAAATCGCTCTTGGTTTAACGATAAGTCCAACCAAGCTATAAAAGCGAAAGAGTCTGCTTTTCGCGCCTATCAAGTGCATCCTTGTCCAGAACTGAAAGAAATCTACAAGACTGCACGGAACACCTGCAAGTCCATTATCCAGAGAGAAAAATTTCTTTTTGACCAAAATGTTAGACAAAGAATCTTGGCAAGCCGCAAAGGTAGTAAAGGTTTCTGGTCCCTGGTCAAAACCATCAGGAACAACTTCAGCAGTTCCTCTATACCTTCACTACTTAATAATGGTGAAGTGGTTGTTGATTCTCTGGATAAAGCTAATATTTTGGCTGCTAGATTCGCATCAAATTCTCTTCTTCCACCCACTTCCTACGCACCTGTCGTGCATCCCCCGTGCGGATGTGTACAAGAGCCAATACAGATGTGTTCAAGGTCCTTAATGGTATCAACGTCTCTAAAGCCGCAGGCCCTGATGGTTTCTCGCCCTTATTAATTAAAAGCTGTGCCTCATCCTTGGCTAAACCTCTGCGCAAACTATTCTACCTGTCCTATTCGACAGGAAAATTTACAACTGCTTGGAAACTAGCTCACGTTCAGCCTATTGCCAAGAAAGGAGAGGGTAGCGATCCCTCAAATTATCGACCAATTGCAATCACTTCGATTCTTTCAAAGGTTTTTGAATCTATCATTAACTCCAAATTATTGAAGTATCTGGAAACCAATCAGCTCATCAACGATCGCCAATACGGCTTCCGGCACGGCCGCTCATCTGAAGACTTGCTGACTTTTCTTACGGAACGTTGGAATCGTAGTCTTCACAATTTTGGTGAGTCCAAAATCGTTGCTCTAGATATTTCAAAGGCCTTTGATAGCGTCTGGCATCCAGCCCTTTTAGCCAAACTCAAAGCACTTGGTCTTTCCCCTCCTCTTCTATTATGGATTGAAAGTTTTTTATCTAGTCGCCAAATACGTGTGGTATTAGATGGCGTTATATCTGAACCTCATCCTATTAATCCCGGTGTCCCCCAGGGCTCTGTTATTTCTCCGACTCTATTTCTAATCTTCATTAATGATCTGCTTTCCCTTACTTTCAATCCTATCTATTGCTTTGCTGATGACAGTACCCTTGATTTCGTATACTCCTTTGACATCCTTGCGGATTCCAGAGGGAACGCCACATGTGTTAAACGAGACTGCATGATTAGATCATTGAATAACGATCTTGACAATATTCTCGCTTGGGGCAAAGTGAATCGCGTCGAATTCAATGCATCTAAGACCCAAAGCTGTCTCATCTCATTAAAACAAGACCATCACTTGACCACTCCCGTTTCGTTTGATGGTGCATTAATTTCTGATTCACCGTCACTAAGCATTCTTGGCATTAATATTTCCAGTAAGTTAAGCTGGACAGATCACATCTTCTCGGTTGCCAAAGAAGCATCAAAATGTCTTGGTTTTTTGAAAAGGTGTAAGAAATATTTCAGCCCATCAAATATAGCGCTCCTCTACAAGTCCTACATCAGACCTAGAATGGAATACAATTCCCATATCTGGGCCGGGGCTAGTCGCACATCCTTAGCTTCATTGGATATTCTCCAAAAGAGAGCCTGCAAGCTCATTGGCGATGTGGCAATTACTCGTCATATCGACTCGCTCGAGCATCGTCGCAATGTTGGATGCCTTTCGCTCCTTTATCGCTATATGCATGGTCAATGTTCTGATGAAATATCTAGTCTGATCCCTTGTAGAATAGTTCCTGCACGCAATACTCGCGCTGCATCCCGCGCTCATCCTTTTACCCTTCAAATTACCTTCGGCCGTACACTAAAATTCCGTGATGCTTTCTTATCCCGAATTGTGCGAATGTGGAACAGTCTACCATCTTCTGTCTTTCCTCCGGCATACAACCTGCGAAACTTTAAGGGCGTCATACATCGGCACCTGCGCCGCTCTCCTCATATCCCTTAATCCTTTCCCTATCTCCTTCCTGCCACGCTGTGCTTTGCATCATAGGGTATCCCCTGAGCTTGGCTTAATAATATAAAAAAAAGAGCGTATTAAATTCCTCCTCAGTGGGAAAGCACTATCTGCGACGAAATAATTCGGGAACATTGTATTTGAGTTAGGCAAGTTTTTATATCCTGGGAGCGGCAGTGTCTCATTCAAGACTTGCTTACACTGTTTGAGAAAACTCCTCCATCGCATTGGCTTTCGTATGCACCAATATCAATTGCGATGAAACATAAGTTTATGTCACTAGCAGCTAAAAGGATTATGCTGTGATGTCCTTTATAATTAAAAAAAAAAAATGATTGAACTTTTCGACCCAGTGATCATCGGTATGGTTATCTCTGATCGCCCACCATAGAAGTTCAATGATGGAGGTCACACCAATTGCCCATATAAATACTTTCGATAAAAAGTAAGTATGAATTATATGGTGGCAAGATTTCTCATTGCACTTTTCAAATTGGATGATAATTAAAATATTCGGAACCACCATTCGGTGGACACTTAATATTAATGTGTTTCCCATCAATGGCTCTTACACAATTCGGCATTCGGCTCGAAGTATAAAAATCGTCAGCAATGTGTCTCCATTCATCTTCATTAGGTTGCGACAGATAAATAGCAGACAATTCTTGTCACATGCTGTCACATGTCTCTAGTATGATATTCCCCACAGTGCAAACAGCAATTTTAAATGCCCAAGATAAAATCTGCCTTGGGCTCCATGAGTCAGGTAACTGCAATTGCATCTTATTTTGAAATACTCTCAGGTACAATAATATCATGAAGTACTTATATGAGAGTAAGAACCAATCTACATTCTGGATCAATAGCTTCCCTTCTTGAATTTTTCTTAAGTTTCGGGCAAATTAACTGCAAAAGCAGAGTAAATTGTGGTACGTCCATCCGCACAGCCTCATAAAATTGCGGCTCATCTCTGCTTTTTATAACACTAAATGTCTGTTTGAAAACCCCGTGAAGTTCTCTTTCATATTTATCTCCCGTACCCAAATCGTCCTTTGGTTATGCGAAATTACACATAAATTAATAAAAGTCATAAAATATGTATAGTAATTTCTAGGCTGCCTCCTGCCTCCTGGCAGTATTATTATATAAATTTTATAAAACGAAATTCGTTATTAGCAAATTGCAATAATTTACGCAACTAGTAAAGATTTGCAAATTTATATTCTGATGTGGTAGGACATTCGAAGGACTATGTAAAATGTGCAAAGCTTTCGCAAATGTGCAAATTATAATTCTTATTAATTTTTGTCCATTTTTAAAGTTAGTGCACTTTGTCTGTTTACACGATGACAATTTACGTATACAACTGGTGTGTGAATATTATGCAGATTTTATAGTAAAGTTGAAAGAAATTTTCCTTCAAAGCACATCCAATTTTTACGCATCAACTCATACTATTTATACCACAGCGCAACGCATCTTATTTTCATAATTTAGTTAATCTTTTGAAGAACGAAGGAAAACAAAAATATGAAGTGAATTTTTTTTTACTAACAGGAAAAATAACATTTTTGGAAGAATATTAGATTTCGAAAATACTGTTACGCGCTACAAGGCGACACAAGCGACATCTGTTGGAAATGGAAACAACTTTAGGTTAGTGACATCTTAGTAAGCTTTGGGTTCGGAGATCGGAATATTCAGGAAGGTGCTAGGATAACTCGTAGAGTATAAATACGGCGCTTCTCACATCCAGGAGGGAGTCTTATTTCAGCCGGTGCGGTGAAGTGAACAAAGTAAACTATTTGGATTGCGATAATCAGAACTATAGTACTAGCGATAACTATAAAGAGTTGATTTGTGAATTTGTGAGAGTAAACAGTAAAGTTAAATAAAGAACGAACTTTTGAATTATATCTGAAATATTGTGTTTTAAATAACGAACCAAGGCCACGTTTGTAACAATTCGATCGTAGATATATTTTGTTTTTTTTTTTTTACTGAAAACTGATATTTATCTCCTAGTAATTTCAACACAGGAGAATTCTATTACTGTACCCATTTGAATTTGGTTTCCACAATGTTATCAATTACTTATATTCTTCTATAAACATTATTGCGTTCTCTTCGTAATTTAAAAATATCTGTTTTTAGGGTTCTGTACCCAAAGGATAAAAACGGGAACCCTATTACTAAGCCTCCGAAGTCCGTCTATCTGTCTGTCAACGGGCTGTATCGCATGAACTGTAAAAGGTAGACAGTTGAAATTTTCACGGAGTGTGTATTTTTATTGCCGCTATAACCACAAATATTAAAAATAAAATAAAATTCAAAATTAATCTAGTATTGAAATTAGGGCGGGGTCTAAACAAGCTGGGTTTGGCTGAGACTTCATCCTCTTCTGTCAGGATGCTCACGAAACCTCTGCAACTGCGAAGCCTTGGCCAGGCGGAGATTACTCCACCTTGAACATGCTTTTCCTCCATCAAGTTACGTGTGGAACCTCAATCCCAGAACGGTTCTAGACTTAATTAACAGTCTGAGCCTAGAAATGGAGTAAATTCAACGAGGACTCACAATAGATCTTTCAGGTTGCAGGATTGCGAGGCTAATGCCTATACACCCCTTCACAAATCTAATCTAGGGCGGAGTCATCTTACAAATTAAATTGAGAAAACTAAAAACATCCTGCGCCGTAAGCCACTTAGTTTAGTCACCGTAGTAGTACTGTAGTGAAGTACTGTGTCATTTTTCAGTATACTTTTTACAAAAAGCCAATTTTTAATAGAATAGTAGTTTAGGGTGCAAACTGCAGGAGTCATTCAGACCAAACTTTTCTCAGTTTTACACACTGGCATATATAATATTATGGACTGCTCGATATGCTGTTTCATGCGGGTACAATTTTGTGTGTCAAAAACAGCTCTTAAGCCCAATTCAGAATCGGCGCAGCATGCATCAACGCAGCATGCATCATGATGCATGCTGCAAAGATTTTGACAGCCAATTCACAATCGGCGCAGCAAGCATATTTGCAGCAAGCAGTGTAGGAAACATTTTAATGCTAACTTTTCTTATAATTCACAATTATTTACAAACATAACACCTTAATATCGAGTTTTTATATTGTGCATAATTTTAATTTAGTTGATTTTCTTTAAAAAAATAGATCCGGAGGAAATATGACATAAATAAGATTTGAAATTTTTTTTTACCTCAGTATGTTGGCAGAACTATTGCAGCATGCATCAAATTATAAAATAATCTAAACTCTTGCATCATGATGCATGCTGCGCCGATTGCGAATTGCGCCATATGATCCCATGATATCAAACCTTGCTGCATGCTGCGCCGATTCTGAATTGGGCTTTACGTCGGTGCCAACATTTAAAAAACCATTGGCGGGAAGTTGAAAAGTGATTTTAATAATACCTTTCGAATTTCTATTGAGTATCTAGGAATATATTGCCTTTGGTAAAATTTTTTTATCACTAATTTAAAAACATTCATTTCGACGAACCCACTTATTTATTTCTTGCTTACAGTTCTCTCTCTTGGTGCTTTGATCGAAAGAGAACGCTATATAGAAATGAGCCAAGTTTCTGCAGTGTATTTCTATGATTTTAATGGACGTAGTCAGTCGATATTATACATGTTAGTGGTTTTACATAAAAATCCTTCAAATATTTATAAATGTTAGGAGTTAGGACCAAGTTAGGGCTCTGATGTGGTAGTGAGGGAGTCTGTTACGTGGCTTGAGAAGTGTTTTTCGAGGGTTTTCGATCACTCAAAGTGGGGGTCCCAAACTACACATATACATCACATGCATACAATAATATTCATTGAAATAAATTTTTATTTTTTTAAGTTTTGGAATAAAATTTTTTGAAGTTGAATTATATAAACAAAAACAGTATAAAATAAAAAATATATTTTTTCAAATAACTTAATTCATTAAATATTTTTTACTTTAATTTTTTAGGGAGGGTGTCACAGGGTCATGACCCCGTGACCCCCCTAGGATCCGTCACTGAGTCAAAGCACGATTCAAAACAGTTGTACACAGTGAAATGCTTAGTATATATCGTAAACCAGTTTACAGCTTTATCAATGTCACGTTCACCTAGAACACTAGCTCAGGCGGATAGCCGTCCATTCATTTTAATAAAATCAGCTTTTTTAAAGTTATAACAATACTCGTAGTTACTAGTAGCATTAAATGATCAAGTTACAGGATCAAAATACAAAGCTATATGTAGTGCTGAATGATGACATGTTTCAGGAACCATTGGAGTTAAAAAAAATGCTTAACAATAGTTCCATTGAGATCGGAAAAAAATACTAGGTCAAGAGATTTTCCCCAGTCATTAATTACGCCGCTAGACTGAATTAGGCCTGAAGAAATAATGTTGTCAATAAAAGATATCGTATGTTGAGGAGTTACCGAAAAAGAAGCCAGTAATATGGAGGCCAAAGAGACAAGCTAAAGCCACCAAAAAGCAAAAATTCGTTGATAGGTAGCAAAACTTCAGTAAGCCTATCAATACAATGAAGCCGGTAATGCCTTAGACACACAGCACTCTTAATAAAGAAATGACTAACGACTCATTAGTCTATAAAGATTCATTATAAACTGCTGACACACAGCCATTTCTTTAATTGTGCTGTCAAACTGGTTTTGATGAACTTATCACCTTAAAGAAGCAATATGGATCGAATTAACGAGATAAGCTTTGTTTCCATTTATTTTATTTTCAATTTAACAATTTCCAAATGAGAAAAACATTATATTTAAAAAAAATATTAATAATATAATTTGTGATTTACATTTCTTCTTCTTATTTTTCAAATCGGCAGATGCACAGCGGAGCTCCGGATTTACATTATATGCCAAATCTAGCACATTTTTCCTCATTATAGCTATAATGAAGGAGGAAAACACTTCATTAGTGTACTTCATTATCATCTGATTTTCGAGCTATAATGACATATACTATTTGACACACGGCATTTTAATGAGTAGTTGGTACAAATGATTCATTAGTTCGTTCTGTGTGTCTAGGGTATAATGTTCCAAATTATGAGCATGTCAATTAACATGAATGGAAGGTCGTAACGAACGCGCGAAGTACTCTATCTCCAACAAGAGCACTAAGGATAACATGTATATAAATGAACTGCCCGTTGAACCAAAAATTCATGAAAGCCAATGGCACTACTTTTATATTTTTGATTTTTTTCCGTGAGAGCATGCATTTCCACTGAACTGTAACAATCGGTAACGAGAAAATACTTAAGGTTCAGCGGTATTTGCAGAGCTGGTAACTTGGGAATCAAGCCTTGCCTACCAAAACAGTCTTGTAAAAATGCTTCCTTCAAATCATAATTAAAATTTAAAAGCAAATAATTTTGTGGTAAATTTGGTAAATCCCACTGAAATCAATATAAATAAATTACCAAAAAACATGGCGTCAATTTACGACAGTTGGTAGCAGCATTGACATTGAGAGCATACTTTCTGAAATCAAAATTGCTGCCACATGAAATAGGAGATCAGTCAGATCATTTATATGTATGTCAGTGATCCAGAGACAAACGAACGTGGTCACGGGGAAACACCAAGAGGTCTGGAACAAAAAGATCTGCATCTGAAATCTTTCTACACATCCAAGACCACGTAGAAACAGGAATTCGTTGAACTTGTAAAAAGGTGAGTCGTCTTGGAGCGAAGGCCAGTTACATTGGCATTGTAGACGGATCCTTCCCTAACAAGTTTTTCGCCCACATAAAAGATCCTATTGTCCAATTAGTACGTCACCTGTATTATAATATAAAGCGTTCTAATAAAGTGGTGGAAGTCACAATGTAATTCTTGTGAATATTGTTCATATGATTAAACATATTTCAAAATCCGATGTATATTCACTGAGTGTATTATTTGTATCCTGAGCCTTGAAATCCATAATAAATAAAACATTGTACACCATCCAGAATGTGATTAACGAATAAAGGAAGCACCTTCTACAGTGCACTATCTTATGATTTATAAGGATCAAAATCCCTGGTGATAAATAGCGATTAATTTTGACTCGTGTATACTTGCGGTACCTACCTATTCAGCACTATGAAATCCCCTTAAAATTATTATCCTCGACAAATAAATTGCCGGACTTAACCTAAACCGTATTAATCCTTTCAATTTTCAATGTTGTGACATTTCAACCAGATTAGTTTCGATCAATTCTAAGCCGGTTAAATATTGTGACAGTGGTGTGGTCCATGTGATTACTGCTCAAGTTGACCCACTTTCGGATTATGTTCATTAAAACTAAATAAAATCACTCGGACGCATGTGTAGTGCAGTGCATACATAGGTGAGCATTATTTCACTTGTTGAAATCAGAAATCACGCCCCATTAGCCTTGTGCCCCGCTCTGTGTCAGGCGGGCGGCAGTGCGGTCTCGGTATTAATTACATATACATATGTACACAAATAAGCCGATCACAGCCAATATGTTTTGTGGCCCTCTCGTGTATGTGTGGAGTATGTGAACGCAATATTAAATCCGTGCAATATGTATCGCCGCCAAATTGCTTGTTCAATTTTCATTGCTGATACTCGCCATGGTCAGCACTGGGCCGGGGCCGCCTTCGCCGCCGTTTATAATGAGAGGCCCGCCGACTAATTGGTAATTGCCGATCGATTGAATCTCCGGATTTTGTGGATTCTGTTTTTTTTTGCGACTCGCGATAAAAATGAAAATTTATGGATATCCCAGTTATGCTGATGCTGTAGAGCATTCATGTACAAGTTGCAGTATGATGACGATGACGGTGCATTCCGGGAATTGCAAATCCTCTTCAATTCGATTCTGCAGTCTGCTTGCAGCCTGCTTGGTCTGTAAACACACAGAGACGTGAGTATGAATGATGACCTTCCAGTGATTTATAGCTTTGCTGTTCCTCGCCGGAGCGGTCTTAACTTGAAGTTTAATTAATTTAAAATTTCGGGATTACAACTGGAAGCTATTGGATTGTTGGATGTTGACAGGTGATGTATGGTTTATGGGATTGTAGAAAAGGAAAATTTATTATGATTCATTATGGCAGCTGTTGGCGGATGAAATGTCTGTGTACACAGCCAGTTTTGGAATGGGAAAATTTTGTTTATTTTTTAGCTCATTAGATTCTATGAAATTTTATTACACATTACTCACTGCAAATTTAAGAAGTTCTTACTTAAATACATTCCCAATTATTGTCACTCTTGATTGTGTATAATGGAAGATTATTACCATAAAAAAAGTTTAACCCTTTGTACATTAAGGGACCATCTTAATGTAAATTTTTGGTATTATAAAAAAAAAATTGAATTTTCGACCCAGCGATAAGAGTGGTCTCATCAGTATGGTTATCTCTGATCGTCTACCATAGAAGTTCAAAGATGGAGATTACACCGCAATTGCGCATATAAATACTTTTTTTTAAAAAAAGTAAGTATAAATTATATGGTAGCAAGAATATTCATTGCAATTTTCAAATTGGGTGATTTTTCCTCTTTTTCAATAAATTTCAGTCTTATAGAGGACAAATTTTCCTCTTATCCACAAACTTCCATGAACAACCTGTTGAATTTTGTTTGCGAAATTCGGATCATACTGTTCACTATAGATTTTCTTAGAAAAAGTGATTTGACCAGCTTGACTTGAGACCAGTGGCCTATTTCACGAACTTACGAAATTGTGATTTATAAGTGATTGATAATAAAAATTGTAGTAAAAATGAAATTTTTAATTTCACAAAATTTCTGTACTACAAAATTGTAAAGTTATATGTACTTGTAATTCACAAGCTACAAGTTTGTAGAAATAGAGCTTTCTTGTAGATTATTGTTTCACTAAACTAATTGGAGTTACAAAATTTATACAGTAGGTACATGAGAATATTTCACAAATGAAAGGTGTAATTTTCTGCAAATTTGTTTCAGTGATAACATCATATAAGTAAGAAAAATTATTGATGAGGCGATGACATATAGCAACAGTGATAGTAGCGGAAGTGGTGAATTTTTCAATTATAATCTATTCGTTTTTTTTTTTAATTCACCGAAAATTTTTTCGTTTGATCTATCTTAAGACGGATGAAATTATTTTAATTGTTGGACCGTAAATTGCTCATCGAATAGACCCAACGACCTCAAATCTGCATAATATGGATAGTTATGGGGAACACATCATTAATTGTATCCTGATGTGTGGTACCGAATATTCCTTTCACAATGCATATGTATGCATGATTGATGCAAGTATTGCAAAGAACTCTTGTTTTTTTTCAAATTGTTAAAATGGCGTTCGAGCTTTCCTCATTCAGTACTACTTGGGGTTACCGAAATTAATTTAAAAGAATGGTTAATTTCCAGTGGCGTAACTAAGGATGTAAGTGCCCCCACAATAAATGCTACTAGGACCCCGGCTCATTTTTTTTCTACATTGATAAGTTTATGACTAATGAGTAAAACTTATATTTTCACAAATTTCCGAAGCGCCGATCTTTTGATGACAAGAATTCGTCCATGACTCTGTCAATAGTAATATTCCGACTTTCTTCATTTCGTTTTACAATTAAATTTCTTTTTCAAAGATTTTTCGTTCACATAAAGAGTTTTTTCCACTCAATTCTCCAGCTTCAGATTTATCAGCAAACTGAGTCAATTTCAGATTGACTTATTTCGCTATGAATTTTCATAGCAAAACTCTCGATACTCAGTATCGGCAGAGAATTCAGCCGAATCTGTGACATGGTACTACAAAGCAGGGAACTTGCTCCGGGCGTTAGTTTTAAGGGGGCGGCAATACGACGGACTTCTGAACCCATAAACTAAACGAGAAAAATCTAATCACAAGAATTGGAGAATTTTTTCAGACCATAAAAGCTTCTTTGCTGATATCATACTTTCAATTGTGCTTATACTTATACAATCAATCAGTTTACTGGTCTATTAAATTTAAGTCTGTAAGCCTCTGTAAGCTAATTAAACTAAAAATTCTGCTAATTTCTCAAATTGTACCTTTGAAATGAATTCAAAAATTGTACAAATGTGGCTGGCAACCCTATGCTCCCCATCATCCACCAATCCTACCTCGAAAGTAGACAGAATATAAGATAGTAGGCACAAGCACAGAGGTACCAGAAAATTATTTTTATGACAGCTAAATTTACCACTTTAGCCGGAGTAAAAAATCGGATAAATCCTTTCAACCTGAACGGCAGTTTGCCAGAATTCCTACCCAGAGTTTTTTTTGAAACCGTCTCAAATTTTAGTAGTTTTCGCCGAGAAGATTCATATTGATTGAAAGCGGCAAAAATAAAAAACTAATCTCGAGCAAAATAAAATTTTTAATTTGTTATCCTTGTGTTAATAATACCGGAGACAGACTTGCAATTTCAATATTGCATTTTGCGCTCAACCGGAAATCTGTCTCTATATACTGAGAAACAGCTTGGTTTACACCCGGTGTACGCTCAGTATGTACTCGTAGTACATTGGAACTCAATATTGAAATTGTGAAAAACGTACGCGGTATACGAGTTTATTGCAATATGACCGTAGTTATAAACCATACTCATTTAATACACGAACCTTTTAGAACCGAATTTAATACTGTAATGTTGGCTACAACTTTTCTGACATTTAATATTTGACACTTGTCAAACTGAATTGTCCATTTCGTTTTTATTTTTCATGTGGACAAGAAATTTCACAATATTTAATCGCGTTTTGTACGTGCGCGAAACTTTCTTAAGTCAAATAACAAAGTATGTCTGGAATTTTATATTGCAATTGACATAATTGCTTTATAAGTATATCAATATTTATATTGCAAGTCTGTCTCCGGTATAAAATAAACTGTACTTGTAATGATACGATTTTTTACTTTCATTTTATTATAAAACAGTTTGAGATTCAAACTTTTTATTTAACAATAATTTGTTTCAAATTCAAATTGTTTTTAACAATTCTGGTTCTAGTTCCATGGTATGCAGTATATAAATAGGTCGTCTATCAAATACATATGATGCCTAGTATACCCTGGAACTGTAATAAAATTTGCTCCAAATAAAGATCGTTGTTAGAGGAGGCTGTAACTAACGTCTTTGCCAAGCCCCCCCCCTTTTCCAAAGGTAACAAACTTTCAAAACGTGAAGACCACTTCATCACTTCATATGAAAATATTAATTTTGTAGGCTTTCGTGAGCCCCTTTAAGCTGTAGGTCCCCCGAGTGGCAGGGCCTCCACGGCCGTTATTTACGCCAGAGTGCATGATTCAAGAATTGCAAAGAACTCTAGTTAAGTTTGGCAATCCAGATCTTGACAACACTGCTCATAGTACCCACGAAAACTTTTTATTTTTTTGCTCAAATCTGTCTTGGAGTGAGTGAAATGATGGCACTGTTGGGAGATCATGGGAATTCTCCAATATTGTGGGAATTTCTGGCCTGTAGGAAATTAAAAAGAGAGAAGGAAATTATGGGAAACGTCATACATTCGAAGTTCAGAAAATATTTCCGTACAATTGACACAAAAATTAAATTTTCTTGCGCAAGTATGTTAATTTGCGGGGAGCCCATACATCCTAAGTTACGCAACTGAGTATACGGTACACCCAAAATTCAATGTTCCTATGTTAGCGCGTTCTTAACCAGTATGCAAGCAATAACTTTAGTTTAGAACTTAAGTTTAAGGAAAAAATCCTGTTGTCAATATATGTTCCTCATTTAGGCCGCGGAGATTTCCTGCCAGATGATTGCTTTTGATATTGCTTTTCCCTAAACTTAATATTTATGTATATATTTTGTGGTTATATATATTTCACAACCAAAATTTACTCCGGACTCTTACACTAAAAGGATAACATAATAAATTTCAAGTTTATCCTAAGTTCCTTCAACTGCTGCTTTTCAAATCTTCCAAATCGTGAGTAAAATATATTATTCAAATTCAGGAAATAATAACTCAAAATCAATACCTACAACATTCGCAGTTATTTAAAGGAATAATGAATTTTTGAAAACATTTCATCGCATGGAGCTGAATATTTTACTTTCCTGCAGCTGTCTAAGAACTTTAAAAAGTTTTCTTCTTCTTGAATGGCAAAATTCAATTGTGATGTGTACTTTTTGAACTCCGTGGATGTCATGGGATTTCTGTTAGGGTGTTTTTATGAATAGTAGCTGCTGGTTTCTTTCATTATATATGAGAAACTGCCAGTAACAGTTGGCTATAAAATAAATTCAATCAAATATTGAATTTTTATATTATGTACATGATATTAAAACTTTGTTATTACTCAAGTTTTGTTCAAGTATTGCTACTATATGGATCCAATATTCAGCGAGATTGACTGCACAATTTTTTCTTTTTACGAACCGAGCCACATACACTCTAATAACGATGTTGGGTATTTGTTTTTGTTTTAGTTCATGAATAAAAATAAAAATTAACAGACCTAATCAGATCAAATCAAATCAAATTAAATTAATTTATTTCTTGTAATGGTAATTATGCAAGATTTTCAATATTTTTTGAGTGTTATATTATATATTGGTTCCAGAGATAATTAAAACGAAGAAAAAAATATATAAAATGATGGAAGATAAATTTATTATATAAATTATACATGCTAAATGAAATGAAAAGGGTTGCTCTAAGTTGGTTCGAACTAGCGTTTTAAATACACTGTCAATGCCTGCTGTTTGAATAGCAACGGGTAAACTATTGCATAGGCCGATGATCTGAACAAGGTATAAATTCTCCATGACCAGCTTATGAAATCGTGGCATCACTAAATTTATATTCCATTGGAATATTGTAAACAAGAAAAACTCTGTAATATACTCTATCTTATATGATTGCAGTATATTTTACAATAAGATAAGTGATCTGCGTTGTAGAAAATCTTGCAATCCCTAATCTACGTGCACATATACTATCCAGCTTGGGAAAAACAATGCTACCCGAAAATTACGATTTCACTAGCATTAAACGAATACTATACAAGGTAAGATATTGGCAGAAAGCGAAAGCCTTCCCAATCCAAAATATATACATATATTCCTCAATTGCATATTGACATTATCACAATACTTCATACTTCTGTTCAAGGTTATCCCTAAATTGGTGATCTTACTAAGCATAAGTTGAACGGAACCATTTTAACACTCCTGGTGGAACATCAAGCAAATTGGAGAAGCTTATACTATACTATATATGCACATACTAAGATTTAATTGTAACTTATTATACTTAGACCAAGCGTAACTTCTGTCTAAATCAGAGTTAATACAAGTTATGCAATCATCAATAAGCTCAATAGGATGGCTCAATCAGAGATGGGCATTTTTTATTTGAATAAAAATAAAAGATAAAAAACCGAATAAAATGAAAAATCGAATAAAACTTTTTTGATTACAAATATTATTCGTTATTTGGTGAATTATTCGCAATTAATTATTTGTTGTTTGGTGCAAATTATTTGAGTTTCAAATAATTATTTTTTATTCGATCGTGCGTTATTTGATAATCAAAAAATTTCATTATTTGATGAATTATTTGTGATTTCTCATTATTGTGATGGTCATTATTTGAATTTCAAACAATTATTTGTCATTCGATTATAGATATATATTTTCTGGTGTCCATTAGTTCCATTGTCCTAAGCACAAACACAAACTCACTTGTTTTTTATTTAATTGACTCTAAGATTATTCTGAGTAATCAAACCGAATTAATTTACTTCAAAAGCTTCGCAAATACTTAATTGAACTAAATTAAGCAACGAGGCATCTTGCGGAAAGAAATGCTTGTGCCAAAAATTAATTATTCGAATTTGGAACTAATGGACACCAGAAAACATATATCCATAATCGAATGACAAATAATTGTTTGAAATTCCAATAATGACCATCACAATAATGAGAAATCACAAATAATTCATCAAATAACGCACGATCGAATAAAAAATAATTATTTGAAACTCAAATAATTTGCACCAAATAACAAATAATTCACCAAATAACGAATAATTATTTGATTTTCAAATAACACGATCGAATAACGAATAAGTATTTGAAACTCAAATAATTTGCACCAAATAACAAAAAATTATTTGCGAATAATTTACCAAATAACGAATAATTATTTGATTTTCAAATAACACACGATCGAATAAAAAATAATTATATAACTTAAAATAAATTGATACTGAAATAAAAATTTATCCGAATAATTTTTTATTTGATTTTTTAAAAAAATCGTTATTTGATTGAAAATTTATTCGAATAATGCCCAGCACTGGCTCAAATACAATTGTACATAATCTGCGTAGAGGTTAATGCTCACATAGCAAATCATTAATGAATATAGGCTGATCAACAATACAATCCTGAGGTACTCCTCGCACTAGAGGTAACGGAGTGTATATTTTATCATTAAGCTTGACTTGTTGACTGATAAAAAACTAGCGATCATCGATACTCCTGTACTACTAAATTTAAAAGACCCTGTGGGGGAGGTGTAACACCTTATTGTCCTACCACAACCCTGGATGTTCTCTAAGTGGCCTGTATGCAACACTACAGTTGTGGTAAATCAAAAGTGTTAGATTAATGAAACTTGAATATTTATTGTCTTGTAATATTCTCCCTCTGCCAATATAAATTTTCCTTTTTTTTATACAGGTTCTCTAAGTACAGATGATGTATTACGAGCTAATAAAAAAAAACTATTGCAAAAAAGTGACTGACAATAAGTGATAACTTTTACAACCCAATTTTCATTTTTTTGTTTTACGCTAAGCCTACTCCTTTTACAACTCGCAAAACGCCGAACACTTCATCGATTTTTAAAATACACCTTACAAATGTTCTGAGAACCTGCCAAATGTATATATGTATATATGTGCATATGTACTGCTCTTATTTACTGTCACAAGTCATGAGAATGCAGTGATCTAGTCTAAGTATCTATTCTCCAAAATGCAATCTCAATAAATTGTGAATAAAGTGAATCACTTAAATCTTCACATCGCACAGTAAAAACAAAATCTTGCGGAATAGTGACTAAAACGAATTTGGTCATCCGCCTATATAAGTGCACCTTTTTCATACTCGTTTCTGTATAATTTCGATTTCGTTCTCACCTCGTCTATATAATTAGGCCCACACTCGTCTCGTCTTTCATAATAAGGCCACAGATTTATCTTCTTTTCCAACTTACATAATATTTATAATATGAAAAGATTCTCTACATTGCATTATCAGTATTAAAGTAAAAAAAAAAAATATACAAAAATAATGAAGAATAAAAAAAAAACAAACGTTTCTTTTTTACTTAATTAAAACTTTACTTTACCACACCCACAGTAAAAGTGCAAAATTGAACAAATAAAAACATAAAACCCACACGATCCCAACATCAGAGATAAAATTTAATATTCAGGTGTCAATTAGCCTCGCTCACCAATGGTCTGTCTCAGTGTACAAAAATATTATACCACAAAAAATCAAAAAAATTAACAATAATTCATAAATGAGTTCTCTGTGGTTCATGTAACAATTATACGGCGAACAACTCCCCTAATTATCATAAGCCGTGAATTTTTTAATCCGGTCTCCACAATGGTGCTCCACAATGTCCACAGATGTGCGCTCTGCAGTCATTTCCGAATAATAAAATCAACACTCGTTTGTACGCACGATCATTTCGGTGCCTCCCCCCAATCAATGCAACGGCCAGCGCGGCGGCAGCGGGCGTCATGTCGTGGAAGGTAAGTCCAAGGAATGGAAAATTGAATAAAAACGACTACATTTAAGCCCAAGGTGGTCGATCGTTCATTCGTTTGTTCATTGGTATGACGACGTTCACCTGGCAGAGCGAATTCATAATATGAAATTGATCGTATATTGACGAAGTATGGATGATCATATGATTCACATGACACTTTCAAGCCAAATGACTAACGCGGATAATAGAAACTACTGCTGGAGAAAATTTGGAACAGGGTCAGAGATCTGTTGATTAAGGCTTTCAACAGTGTATATAGAAAGGGAGGTTGAGATTGATTCTATATAGTTTAGATAAAGTAGTAATTAAGAACTGATCACTTACCTGTTCTAGAAATAACTTCCGGAATCCTTCACGAGTATGCTTTCCCTCACCAAAAAATGCACTACATTCTGAAATCAATAACCAACGTAATTTGTCTCGCCTTACTTCTAGTTCCATAAGGCTACAGTTTGGATCCACATTAAGTTTGTACGAACTGAGAATATCTTCAGGCTCTGGAGGTTCTGAATGTTGTGATTGTCGACGATTATTGTCTTCATGTATTGATAAAGGTGCAATTATTTCGGCAGATTTGATTTCAATTGCAGGCTCAATTATTAAATTTTGTTCGGTAGTGATAGATGGAGTCGTCGGTAAATTGATTTGATTAACAGATTCAAATGGAACATATTCTGGTATATTGTTTAGATCACTTTTATTTGAGTAAACAGAATGTCTACGTTGATTAGGAAAAATTCCTTTTTGATGTTCTAAAGTGGAAAGATGATCAGTTTCATCTTTTACATCACTGGATTTGATTTGATGAAGATGATCAAGATAGTTTGCTGCTTGTTTTAGAACATGTTCTACAGGATGTGAAAATTGATTATTATCGTCGTAGTTATTTTGAGTAATGGCAGGAAACTCTAAAGGAAGATCACTGGAAAATGAAACTTTTTTCGATGATCTTGCTGGAGGAATTGGTGTTTCTGGTGATTCAGATATTGAGAAGCGATGTGTCTCTTTATCCATTTTGTTGTTGTTTTTATTGAAAAATTTATGAAATGTTGAAATTTATTAAATGTGGGCACACTTTTATAAGATCATGTTTTTTTTTTGTATGTACTATTTAAGCACTTGTTAGGATTTTTTAATCACTATACAAAATCACTTTTATTTTTACTGTAAAAAATTGAAGAATTTATTTTTTATTGTTTTATCATTAGAAATTTCTGAGTAATTTTCATTAATTATTTTTGATTATTATTGCATGATGTAATACCTTTAGATTTTGGTTATATATTTTGAAAATTTAAAAATTTTTACTATTCATTCGATATGGAATTCTTTCATATCGCGTAAATATTGTGTGCTTTATAAGTATCGTAAAAATAAAAAAAGGTGTTTAAATTAAGAAGAGATGGGAGCTCGTCTAGAAATTAGGTACCTAACAAAATTTGAAGTAATAGTGACGTGACATGATGGGTATAGTTTTTATGGCTATAATTAATAATGTCAACACACCACCTTGAGTCTACACAAACCATTGCAAAGAGTGAGATAATTTGAGAAAAATCCAACATCACTGATAACTCTTTAGATCCAAATCTGTTAGTAACATCTTTAAGATCGTCTGATCAATACTAATACTATAATAAATGGGAGTTGCTCACGAAACTAACTGACTGCTTAATTCATGCCTTGAATAGTATGGTAGAAGCATAACCAAAATTTATTTAGACGACTGTGTCAGTATTTCTGGAGAAGGTATCAAATCAAACTCTTACAGCTAATGTTTAGTAAAAATTACTAGGATCAAAGCAGATTGTCCTGATACGTAAATGTTCATAAATCCGGACATGTTCAGAAATCCGCGCGAATTTTTTTAACGTAAAAAAAAATATATTAGAAACCTTAACATTAAAAGTAAAACCTAAATTCATATTTTTCCAATACTTCTCTGTTTAAGAACAAAAGAAAATCAAATCCAACTTTTCCATTAAAATGTGAGCAAAAAAAAAAACTTCCTGGCAATTGTTACCATGATTTTGTACAGAGAAGGGCTTATAGAAAGAAGGGTAAAGAAGTGTATAGTTTTTCAAGATTATTCTAAGTAAGTAGGTACTACTGATATGATAAGTAGTTTTGTAAAAATTTTGTTATTGGTAATGGTAATTTCGAAATTTAGATCTAGATCTGCATATCTAAAAATTGGTAAAAAGATTAGTATATAGAGATTCACTACAGACTGGGATGGATGTAATCACCTCTCCTATAGATACTGGTTATGGAAGAAATCCTTCATACATTACAGGAGGATTGTTTCATGATGGCTATCTAGGCGAATGTCCTAACTATCCTGGTATTCGGCAAATTCATGTCAACTATATTAGTTCAAAGTTCGAATCTGTGTTGCTTAGATTTAATAGCTGGACTATACTAATAGTGGATTGAGTGGATATCACTCTATGATAAATTCTGTATTTTTCACTAGAAAAAGACAAACACAATATTTCAGACTCATATAGTTGGGTAGTATCAACATTCCAGTATTGTTTCTAAAATGAGCCATTTACACCATTTTTAAGAAAATTCAGCGCTCAGAAAATTACAGATTTACAGAATAACATTTCTGTGGAGCTGTGAAGTGTGTGGAAATGATTCTACAATGGTTTGTATGAGGAAAGAGTTCTGCATTTAATGACAGATCAGGTAGCCCTAGCTTGCCCAGTTTTAAAGTTACGAAGAAACAGGTTGTCATGAAAAATTGGGGATAAAACCTATCATACATTTTTATCTATTTGATAGCAAAAAGTCTTAGCTCTGGGGATTTTACGACATGAACCTTAGATATCACGACCATGAAGATAACCCATAGAAATGAGTCCGTTCCTTTTTATACTTTAGATGAAATCTCATAGGGTACTAAGTTTGCAATTCCGTTTGTGACGTATAGAAATAACGCTGCTAGAGCAAAATGGGTTAAAAACCCACACGTATATTATTAAAAGTTATTTTGATTTTGAGATGTTCATCTGTCCATCCGTCCGTCTCTCTGTCTGTCCGTCCGTCTGTGCGTGAAATACTTCAAGAGCGCGTGTAGTTAAAGAGCTGAAATTTTGAATTTTGTAAATTTTGCTGCGTTCCTTTTCTCGTTCTGAATGAATCTGTATGAATCGACAGAATGATGTCATAATTTAATATGTGCTCATAGAAAAGGAACGAAACAGAACCATTTCAAGTGTTTGACATTTCTTTCACTTGATAAAAGCAAGTATGAATTCGTAAAAATGTTTGTTTATGAAAAATAAAGCCATTTTCCAACAAAAGCAACTTAAACTCAACTACTACCACCTTGTACAAATTGTAAACAACCGACTCATGAATACAAATTAAAATTGTTCTGATTAAATCCGGGAAAAACTCAGGTACATTCAGAACAATTCGGAGTCCGAAAAAAGCGATGACAGATTGAAACCATATCGTTCGGCCCGAGAAAAAGAACAACATGGATTGAAAAAATTCATTCTGAATGAGAAAAGGAACGCAGCATTTCAGTTCGAAAATGGGACAAATAGGGTAACTTTATATCTTTCATCTTTCACTATATATTTGGACGCTGCCGGATAATGCATCAACGTAGAGAGCTGAAATTTTGTACATGGCATCTAATAAAAATAGTAAATATAGTTTCAAAACTGGGCTAAATCGGGCAACCCCTTCTTAGTGTTGTTATATAAAAATTTAAGGTTTTTATGTATACTGTGAAAATGGTCAGTTCTAGATGAAATTACCTTATTTTTACTTAGATCAAAACCTAGCTGTTTTTCTTGTTTTTGTCTGTTTAATTAGTTAAGATTTTTTTAGTGCAGTTGAAAGCTTTATGTTCTATACAGTGTGTCCCGTTGAGATGGTAAAAAATGAAAAGGAGGGTAATTATAGTTCATTTGCAATCAAAAATGTAATATAAAATTTTTTCGAGCTGGCGCTCTTATAGAGGATTTTCAATTTTATAGAGATTTTCTAACAAAACGTTAATTAATAAAGAAAAGTCTACCTACACCTACCTATATATATATTCTATGATTGCCCCAATGATAAAAACAATATTATTCTTCACTGAATACATTTAAAAATTTTGATGATGCATCTATGTCTACTCGTCAACGTGGTACTTAATTGCGCATCTCCCAGAGGATCACTTCGAAGAATTTTGAAACATGATCTGAGTATGTTTCCATCCAAAATTCAGAAGAATTATTGCCGAAGAATGGCTACAATATTTCAATAGTTTCATTTAGCTTTCAACAGATAATGCCAACTTTTTGAATAATATCATTATGAATCACATTCTCATTTAAATGGATATGTAAATAAAAAAAACTGTCGAATTTGGGGTACGGAGATCCGAGAGCATTGTATTAACATAAATTACACCCTCCCAGATGCATAGTTTCGGGTGGAATTAAGGCCGATAGGGTTATCGGTTCATATTTTTTCAAAGATGAAATCACAAAAAATCTCTGTGGCGGTATACCGGATCATTTTAACAATTTTTTTAGGTTCATTTGAATTATCCTGGGAACTTTTCAATGATCGAATAATTTCGAAAATGTAAATTTTGCTTAATAAGCTCGTTGCACAGAATTGAAGGCCCCTCATTTTTATTGTTGGGTTTCTTGAAGGAACGGGCTTGTGTGAACAAACCACAAGAGCACTAAAGCAGAATATTCGAACAGAATACACACCATCATAATGCCAAATGCCTTAGAAAGAACTATTAAGTGTCAAGAAGAAAATGGTAGTCATTTAAGAGATAAATTATTTTTCACACTTTGATTAAAAGCACTACAATAAATTACATTTCACAAAAAAAAGCAAAAATGTTTACAAATACGAAAGTTTTGTGTATTTTAAATCAGTTGGCCCACTCTGTATATTGGAGATGTAAAATTACACCAAATGTCTAGAAAATTTCATATTTGAGTATAATTTTTGCAATGATTACACTTCAAAGCTTTAAAATTTCACTAAAGTACTTGTAAACTAAATCCAGGTTAAAATTACTCATTTAAAAATATAACTTTACATTTCCTTTTTGTACTGTAAATTAGTACGATTAGACGATTAATCTATAGATATCTGTGGTGACGCACCTGTGCCAGGTCGCACATCTCTGGGCTCTTGACTAACCATTTTGTAAACCTGAAAAAATTTCTTTTGAAATTCGCATCTAGTAATACTTTGCTGGACGTAAGAAGGTTTAGCTAAGTAGGCTTTGACTTTAGTGTAAATAATGGCAGAACCACATCCAGGCCTCGAGGCTTCCTCGAGGCGTTGTCATAATTTCCAAAACGCATTTTTAAATGATGCAACACAAAACCAAGCCAGCAGATAGCCTCAAGGCTTGCGGCACTTTGCTCAATGTTGGAAATTTCTCTATCTCAGGTCTACTTCTGTCAACAGTTTTTTTTTTTTTTTAATTTTCTTCTGTCCAATGAGATATTTGGCAAATAAAATTCACTTGAAATTTATAATCAACATTTTTAAGCCCGGTGGTGTCATTTTGTTTCTGAGGCAAGCCAGCGAGAAAGCCTGAGGCCGGCCAAGCCTGAGACTTGCTTGGATATGTTTCTGCCATAAAAACAGAACGAAAATAATTATTCTAATATCAAGCAGCAATCCAGACACACGATAGGAAAATATTAATAAGAAGACTAAAAAAAATTTAACTGGGCTCAAGAATAGGATCAATATAACTAGTAGCCTATGTTTCATTTTATGACTCCCAAATAAGTTTTCTTTCAAAGTCCTTGTCTTAGTAGGTCTCTGCGGAAACAGCGGATTCATCTTGCAGTTTCAACACTATTGCTGTGTCCAAGACAATCATAAAGAAATAGGATCGACTTTGTTCAGCCTACCACGAGGAAAACTACAGCAACACCAGCGTTGTTACTCCTCCTCACCACCTTCACTACAGCATAGGGTCGGCTTGATTCTAGTGCACGTTTAGGCTGTCCTAGGTATAGTCTGGACCGAAGAGGTCACGTGACCGATAAATTATACTTGTGTCAGCTTCCAGTCTCACTCAAGTGGACTCGGGGTATTAATACTATTTTCAGGTCTCGAAGTTGATCATCATTAATCTGGTTGCTGAATCAGAAGTCCTGGATGCATGCCTACTGCGCAGCGGATAGTCAAGACACCAACTACCTGCATTAGGTCTCAAACTGGAAATTTGAACTTTTCAGTCAGCTTGAGATTTGTTGATAATGTAAATCAGTCTAGAAGAACACAATTAGAGCTTTGGCTTTTTTATGAGCTTTAAGCCAGCTTGAGATTTAACCAAATTGAAAACTTCAAGTTCAATGGCGGCCAACTTAAGGGAATTATTTTGGAACGCTACCAACTGTGCGAATTTCAAATATCAGATGTGAATGGCTTCTGTTGACATATTTTTTGAAACAGTTGAGAAGTAAATAGCTACCAAAAATATTATTTTCTCATATAATTGGTAAATCTCGAAAACTATCCAAGAGAGCATGAATTTAATTTTGGAAAATCGAATGTTTTTCCATCTTTCCTTAATTTCACTCACGAATAAAAGGTCTCACCATAAACAAGTAAAAGTTGCAAATGTTAATAACGATAATGCTGGCTGGCTGGCTTTAATGGTGTTTCAGACTTTAAATAGATTTTCAAGATGTTGCTGCTAAATAAGTGCTATAGTTGCTTTCTTCTAATGAAGATTTGTTGAGTTTTAAACAACAAAATTTATCTAACATTAAACAGAAGTTTTGCTTTCCGTATTGGTTTAATAATAAATTTATTATTTATTAGACAATAAAATTTCAGTAAATATCTCTTAGAGTGTACCTTCAATCGATCCGTTCTAACAAGTGGATAAAGTAGACCACTTTTAACAGTCCCATGATAGATCTAAAGGAGTCATTAAATTTAAGGAGTGTTGGGTATCCATTACTTTTCATTGCAAAGACACGAACGGAATAGATATAATGAAACCCATCCAGCAGACACATATTAAACTCAAAAACAACCAAAACTATTAATGGAAAAGTAATCAAAACATTAAAAAACTATAGTTAATGCAGATTGGTGAGTAACTTTCGCCAATAATGGGTCCATGGATCTAAAAAGAAAAATCTATTCCAAATATAAAGCAACAATGAAAAAAATAATCTTAGAAGCGAATTAATCAGCACAAGGCTATTAAAAATGCAAAGGAAAATTCACAGATGTCAGAACTATTAAGACTGATGGGATTGAGTTTATTGGCCGTCATCAGTCGCTTGTAGAGTGTATTAAAAATGGTCATATCAATTCCAAATTCTGCAAAGTCTGGCAGGTGTAATTGCAGCTATTCGATTTCTTTGTGCAAAAGTCGAAACAGCAAAACAGTTAACGACGAATTTTATAACGAAAATGTTATGAACAGGTAAAACGTGTCAAAGTGGTTTTTTTAAAATTTAAAGTGGAATGCTCATATGATAAAAAATAGGTGTGAAATGCTGTTGTCACTGATAAAATATTTAATAAAATTTGATAGAACCCTACGTGCCAATAGGTGTGCAACAAACGAGACATTTCATGAATATAATTTCTAGGAGTGTACAAAATTATTCTTTTTGAGACGATTACTGATTACATAGGGTGTTTCCACCATGGTAGTCCAAAGACTGGGAGATGATAGTACTCACACAGACAAAAAATTATTGTATGACACCGAGTTGGGTGGTGGTGGGGGGGGGGGGGTCATATCAACCGTTCAGGAGTTACAGGATGATTAAGAAAATATGCTAGGGTTTCAGGGAACACCCTGTATCTGAAAAAGTACACCGTGAAGAGCTCATTTTATGCAAAGCTTCATAGCCCTTCTAATGGCTCCTCCATCAGCTGCATACTCCTCCACTCTCAGGAGCTACGATTGACTAAACTAAACAAAATTTTGATTTTTTGTTTTTTTTTTGAGTTTGACCTCTTGTTGTTTTTTTACAAAACGGTAGTTAACATAAAATTTTTTTATAGAAATTGTAATCTGTGGACTCTCGTTCTTAATTTCATCTAGTACATTCTATGTGCTATTTGTACCTTTTAAAGAGTTTTTAGCTCTTCACCTATTCTTAAAGCCATTCTCAAACCTATTCTCAGAGATAATTTGTTTACTTGGTGACTGAAAAATCACTCGTCATTTGAAAAAAATATCGTCTAATTTCGATAAAGGTTGAATAGGTTATGAGCTAATAACTATTTAGCGACTACATATTGCACATACCGTTAATAGGTCAAAGTAAAAAGGAACTTGTACAGTTTATAGTTTTCATAAAACAAGTAAAAAAGCTAGAATTGTTAAGACCAATTCTTATGATATCCTAGATGGCTGCCCGTATGTCATTTCGTATGGTCACCCATCTGATTTTTGAAGTGGTTTTTCGCATATATATATTTAGAACGGTTTGTCGAATAGCAAAAATGGTTATAACTAATTTCATAGGATTTCATATTCTGACGAACTTTTCACTACAATAAAAACATCGTAGAACTGGTCGTTTTCACAGGATACGTAAAAAGCCTAAATCTTCATATGGAAACACCAAGAACGGCTTGCCCGATTTAGTCCTTTTTTTGAGGCCATTCCCTTTAACTAGTACACGTATTTGTCTATATATTTCTTTACTATTTTCGACACTCTCGTAGACCCACTTATCGTCATCACAGAGAGCTGAAATTTGGCACACAGGTTCATGTCGCGTGACAATTGAATCTATCAAAATTTGAACCGGAAATTTCCATGAAAAACCCGGAAAATCGGGAAAAATCATTTGAAATTTGAATTTGGTAGAAATTTGATTAGTGATAAATCCGTTTCAGGTTTAGTTTGAAAACTCGTTTTTTACTTATTTTATTTGAAGTTATATTTACTATTTTTATGAAAACGCTATGAACAACATTACAACGCTCTACGTATACGCGTTCTCATGCAGTGTCCAAATATGTAGTGAAAAATGAAAATTTTGTTTGGCAACCCTACGAAGGAGTTACCCGATTTATCCCATTTTCGAACATAGGTGTAACAAATGGAATGACGAACTTAGTATACAACCATAAAAAAAAAGGTTAGAAAATCCGAAATTTTTACTTTTTTTTAGCTAGTTGAGCAGTCGTTGAACAGTCATGAGGTTCTACATACAATGAGCTCTTGACGTTGATCGTACACCCTGTACCTTTTCAGATATAGGGTATTTTGTTAAAACTTAGCATATTTTCTTAATCTTCCTGTAACTCCGAAACAGTTGATATGCCCCCCCCCCCATGCCATACATTTTTTTCTATTTATCTAGGTGAGTACTATCACCTCCCGCTCTATGGGACCGTCATGGAGGAAACGGAAACACTCTGTATTATTAGAAAAGTTGTAGGTACATAGATTAGGTATCAAAAATACTGATGGACAAAAAATCGATCTACTACGACACAAGAATTTCTCGCACGTTACAAAGAGCAACAATCAAAAATTTTTGGACTTCATAGTAACAGGATATTAAGCGTGGATATATATCAATGTAATGGAGTCGAATACATTCACTATCATAAAGAAAAACAAATCAAATCATCTACATCAAAACGGAAAAGCATGACAATCATCTTTAGGGAGAGAAAGCAGCCACTTCTTCAAGAACTTCCTTTTTCTTCCTTAAGGAGATACTTTTAAATGCTACTGTGTGATCCTGAAAAAACTATATTGGGCAATACAAAGTAAATTATGAAGAATGTTTGCGTCAGAAGTCTGCCTATTAGAAGATAATGGTCATCCACATACTACTCGCATTTCAACAGAGTAATTGAACACCTTCAAAGTGACAATTTTTGGTCCATTCAGTGACTATCAGTGACGTTTAAAGCGTGGTACTGACGTGATAAAAAAAATTATTAACTTTAAGCTATTCGTTATTATGTTTCAGTTTGTGCCCAGCTTATTTAATAGGGGTGCTGACAAAGTGGAACGACGATTGTTTGTAAACACAAAAAATTCCCTAATTTAATCCTTTGAGGAGTATGGCCGCACGTGTGCGGCGACACTAGATAGATCCAAATAGAGTATCGCCGCGTGTGTGCGGACGCACGATATACGGGGACTTTAAAAATTCATATCTCAGAAACGAGGCCGAACACCATTGCAATTTTTTGTACATATGTAGATAGAAAAGGCTTCTAGCTTCAAAATAAAAATACAAAAAGAAAAAATTGCTAGAACGCCTCAATAGTAAATAATACTATTTAAAATATAATAAAAAAATAAATACTAATTTAAAAAAAAATATTTTTCGTTCGGTAGTGGTATATTTTTTATGAAAATTTTACATACCATTTTCCTATTATCTCTGTATGAACTTTTCATATTTTCCTTCATAAACAATTTTGTTTATTCCGATTACTCCTAATTATGTGCAAATATTGCTATTATTTATCCAAAGTGTATATATAAACAAATACCGAATATATATAGTGTATATATATAAATGTAATATAATGTGACAAAAATAAATTCGGAATATAAATCTAAAATTATTCATTTATCCAGAGCAAAGCAGAAACTGTTGAATTAACGGATTTATTTTTTAAAATTTCAAGCAAGTTTATCTGATATGATATTACTTATACATACTTTCTTATTTTTTTGTATTATCTTTTTATTACATTTCTTTTTATATCTAGCACTAAAAAATAGCATTGTACAATGTTGAGAGCCACTGAATTTGTTCCACTATAATTTACAATGTAATCAGAAAAGTTAATAAAAAAAAAGCTTCAAAATTAACCTTCACCCTAAAAGTACCGTCGGTAAAGCTAGTAATTGATTATTAGCTGAGCCGAACAATGACATCGGTTTTCCTATTGGACATAAGGACATAACCCCACAGAGTTAGACTCGATCTAAGGTTGAAAAAATCGAATACTTCAGTTAAAATCCAAAAAATGGAAGTACTAAAAAGTGCGTATGTGGATCGTAAAAAGAGCAAAAATAAAGAATGAGTTTTAACAAAATCAAAAATATACTGCGGCCGGAGCGGGGGAGAACGGTGTGTCAAAGTTGGTTCTAGTACATTTTGGAAAATCTAGTACATATTCTAATTCCCCTCGCACTTCACCCGGATCGAAATAAAAAATTGCCTAATGCATCCATGCTATAATTTTATCTAGAACGCGTTTTCAGGATTGGTTGATTTAGGAGCTTTTGCGTTCACAATTTTTTGCATATTTATGGGACGAAAAATTGATATTTTGACTGGCACCCACTCCGTCCTCTTGTTATCCAGCAACCCGAAATAATACCATCTGTATCCTAGAATCGCAGCTTTCCTTTAAGATATCAATGAACTCTCTAGGACTCTTGGTTCAGGAGATATAAAAACAAAATCATTTCAAAACTTTATCTTCTCCGCTCCACTAGGAGCCAACTACTCCGCGCAAATTTTGAAAAGTAATCTTCCCTACACCCATATACCGTAAAAATGAAAAATCCGTTGAATCTGCGAAATCTATCTAAAAATGCAAAAATAACTAACTCCATGGATGTGTATGCAACAAAATTAACTCACTGCAGCATCATAATTACTATCAAAGGAGGAAATAAATGGCTTCTGAGTGTTTGTTCTTACTTACACCATTTACCTTCTGATATAATATTGCAAACAACCTTATGTTTTTTTTTTTGAAAAATTCATATTTCAAATTAATATTAGCGACTACTAAAAGAAATCGGCATTGAACACACATGGTTTCAACCAGATGAAACCACCTCGAATAGCACCCAAACAGGTGACGACGATTATGTGCCGAAATATGATGATTAGAGAAGCAACCACAGTCATAATAAAATATTCATCAAGCTCATATTTTTGAAGAGACTTCAGGCAAATTAATACGAGTTTCGTTTGTATTTTGACAATGGCACATAATTTTTATATTTCCTAGTTAAAAGAGCTTAATTTGAAAACAGAGTCATATACAAAAATTTGCACCGAAATTCTCTAACAAAATTATCGACCAGGAAATATGCGACGAAGTCATTGAAAATTATGTACAGAGAGTTCAAGTCTAAGCGATGTAGCCATTTGACCATAATTTATGATTAATTAAAAAAACCATAAAAAATTACATAAAACAAGAAGCATCCAAATACAAATTAATCAACATCATTACGGATATCTACCTAATATTTTACTCTCAAAATTCAAAAAAAACAAAACCTGAAGTATGAAATTGTAACCCGGATTTAGAATATACTCAGTTGCGTTGGGATTAATTTTGCAAAAACAAAAAAAAAACATTATGTAAATGATAAAAGATATTTATTATTTTAAGCACTGACTTGTCTAGGGTTTAGAAGTCAAGTAGGGTTAATATATAAAGTTCATTGCTTGCTACTGTGATTTTGATAAGAATTGTAAGAACCATTAACAGAGTCACCACGATGTAGTTATGGTGACGTCGAAAACCTGATTGCTAAGCGGTAGTAATTAGCATATTTGTGAATTTAAGATGCTCATTATTTATTTCAGCGTTTTTAAATGAAGATTATCATAAAATATAGAAATCTGAAATGTCCAGAGTTTGTTGCGATTAAAGGAATGGTCATAATTAATTGCGTTATACTTTGAGCAGAGCAGAGGTACAATAAAGTTAATTCTCTAAATAAGCAAATTGTTGCGGGATAGTAAACTGCTTCTTTTCTAACACCTACGTCAGACATTGTATCAGGAAAATTTTGTTTTATTTTATGGTATAAATATGACGTCTTTAAATATATTAAAAATATTTATAAAAGAATTTTATTGCTTCGAAAAAAAAAAACCTGATGAAGATTTCCATAAATCACGCCTACTTTAACTTCGTGAGATTTTCAAGCGCAGTAATATAAATTAGTCCAAAATTCGAACCGCTTGGTGGTTGCATTGAGAAATGAATGAGGCATTAAAGTGTGGGGCATTATTTTACAGGTTATGTAAAATATTGGAGGTCATGCTGATTAATTGAGATTTAAACATATTATTGAATAAATCTTTCTAAAGCGAAAAAATAAAACGATTTAGCTAACACAAAATATACCAAGAAAAAGTAATGAAAAATAATGGCATTCCAATATGTAGCGGCCTTGTACGTACATCAATTCATACTTGATTTTGGATCCTCTTCGCAAAGATATGCACATTTCTGGACTGGTAATTAAACTTTTTCAATTCTCGCATAAATTTCAAATTATCATGTCCTTGTACCTGCTGGTATCAAGGTTAAAAACAAAACAAATTTATATGATTCTTTTTTCCCAGAATTTAACTTTAAGGCTCGATAACTGAAGCATTTGACCTTAAACCGTGTAATAACATTACAAAGGAAAAAATATCCTCCTTGGACAAGTGCGTTCAAGTTTGATTTAGTGATATGCTTGAAATGACTTATGAGAATTTAAGTGACTACACTCTATTTGAAAAACAAATGTAAATTTCAAGGTGAAGAAAAAGTGATTTTACGGGTGGGGTAGAAATTGTGGAACAAAAAGTGTGCTGGGACACTCTAAACAATCTATTGCCATAATAAGTCTTACTTGTTTACCTGTATATTGAAGAAAGTAGCTCTAGAAGTACATATATTTGACAATGAAAAAACAAGAATTTGCTTGAGAAATTCTTTCAGATGACCACACCTCTATTGAGAAAAAAAAAATACTCTTCTCTAAATTCATTGCGTTTTCAACTTTTATATTTAACAATTTACTAACAACATTATTTGCATTTAACATTAAAAAAAAACGAGAAAAATTAAAAGGATGTACATATTTTGAAATTATCTATACACGACAATAACAATAAAAAAAACCTAACATTTCTCATACAAGAAAATAAATTGTATGCAAAGCCATCAATAATAAATAAATAATAAAGTAAATTCCCACAATTTACATATCTTCTCTGACTAAAAATATTTTCTTTCTATCCAAGACAGACGAAACAAGAACCATGCATAAGTAATAAGTTTCTACTTCAACATTTTTATCGTGAGAAATGCTTAGTAGGTGCCTTTGCTGATTAGTAAGGCAGGTAAAATAATTAGGCTAACAATTGAATACATATAAATAGAGTTGTTATTATTTTTAATGAAATCACTTGTTTCTGAGAATTCACGGAAGGCATTTTAATTGTACAAATTAAAGCGACTTCTTACTGCGGTGTTGCGATACAAGAACCATTTTTCACCACCCTTATCAAGATCAAGGTACAAGTATATTTGATAATTTAAAATTATCAGGACAAAGGAGTTCTGATTCAATAGAAATATTCAAGGATAAAGGGTAATTCCTCATACGAGGGTTGTCACAGAAATACCATACCTGACATATAGATGGTGATTGTTGTTTGAAAATAATGATATTAGTAGAAAGTAGCAACTCAAGTAGCCAAAATATGTGAACGTTCTGTCATAATGTGATCTGCAATATTGCTTCAACTAGATGTCAAAAATTTTAGACATTCCTCTGACAGAATTTTTAGGCCACTATTTGGTGTAAACAGTGCCACAAAAATTGGTGGTCACAAATTATACAAGAAAATGAATGACATTTTGTCGACATGAAAATTTTTCTGTCGAGACTTTCTGTCGGCAATTTCGGTGAACTGTCTTAGTTCCATATTGAGCTACAAAATTCGAACGCAACCACTGAGCAACTGAGGCCTGAAAGACTATTGGAGCTTTTCAGCCAGCTTTATTCCTAGCTTTATGGTAAAGCTGACTGAAAAAGCCGATTTGAACACAACTGGCGTTTTTGACATTTGCAACTTTAACTTGTTTATGCTGAGAACTTTTATTAAGGAACAACAGTTAATGCATCCGATTTTCCAAAATTAAGATAAATTTATGCATTTTTGGATAGTTTCGAAATACCAATTCTATGTAAAAACAATACTGAGGTTTTTTTTTATGTCCCACAGGAACTGCTTATTTTTTACTCACTATGTAAGTTTTCTTCCATTTTAATATTTTTGGTAGCTGATTTAAGAAGTAAACAGAAGTAATTCTCATCTGATATTCGACATTCGCACAGTTGGCAACATTAAAAATTCCCTCAAGTTGGCAGTTATTGGGCTTGAAATTTGCAATTTGATCAAATCTCAAGTCAGCTTGAAGCTGCCAAAAAAGTTAAGGCTCCAATTGTGTTCTTCTACATTGATATTTACATTGTCAACAAATCTCAAGCTGGCTGAAAAGCCCCAATTGTGTTTCAGGACTGAGACAAGTGAAACTGAATTTTCTTGTCTCAGTTGACTCAGTTTTGTTATTTTGTGATTTTAATTGCTAATTAAAGTTCAGTGAGCTATTTAAATAAACTAACAACATATTTCTCAATTTATTACTATCCATTTTCTGTGATCAAAATTATTTAAATGTCAAAATTGGAAAATCAGCTGATTGGTTTGAACTGAGACAACTGAGACTGTTGATTTAAGTTTTGTCTCAGTTGTCTCACTGAGACAGTGCTTTCCGAAAGCCCCTATATTCTCAGTGAGACACGTGAGATATTCTCAGTTGGCTCACGTGAATTGTCTTAGTTCCATATTGAGCTACAAAATTCGAACGCAACCCCTGAGCAACTGAGACATGCCCAAGTAGCCAAAATATGTGACAATAGAAATATGTGAACTTTCTGTCACATAATTGTCATATGTAATGTGATTAGCAATATTGCTTCAACTAAATGTCACAAATTTTAGACATTCCTCTGACAGCCTTTTTGGGTCACTATTTGGTGTAAACAGTGCCACAAGAATTGGTGGTCACAAATTATACCAGAAAGAGAATGAGATTTTTACGACATGAAAATGTTGCTGTCAGGCTATCGCCATTTTGGATACTTTGGATATTTTGTAGTGAACGCTAAAGTTGTTGTTAGTTGTTTTCGTTGTGTTTTTGGTGTTTGTGTTAAAGAAAAAGGTAAAATTAAATTAATAAAAAGACTATATTAAGCAGGAAATATAAATATAAAATAAATAATGCAAAAACTGTTAAAAACTTAAGTGTTGAACAAACAAATCAATTATGGGGCAGAGAAGAAATACCGTCAGCGTCTAGTAATTTTTTATGTTTAGAGAACTTTAATAAACAATTTGAAAACATAATTTTATAAATACATTTTATAATAAATATATTAGCTTTTGTACTGAAATAAGGCCAACAAAATCACACAGATTAACGACAAAAATAAAACATTAAATGTCAAAAAACTGTGATTAGTTTTTGTGATGTTTTTGTTTTATAAAAATGTGAAAAAATATTGAAAGGCATTTCAAAAACGAATATTGACCGAAAATTTGGACATGACAAAGCTTGGCGTAAGATGGGTGTGCCGCGATTACTTTCAATGGAACAAAAACAGCGCTGTGAGGATGTTTTAATAGAGTGTTTGGCGAAGTTTTACAGGAATAAAGGCGAGTTTTTTGCGTCGATTCATAATCACGGATGAAACATGGGTCTATGACTTCACAGCTGAGACGAAGCAACAGTCAAAATAATAGACTCAACGGGGAGAATCGGCTCCAATGTGGGCGAAGATAGTTGGATCTGCAGACATCATGGCGTTAGTTTTTTTGGGATACGCAAGCGATGATTATCATTGATTATATCTTCAGAAAGCGAAAACAATCAACGGAGAGTATTATGTGAACTTATTACAGCGTTTGAGTAATGAAATTAAGAAAAAACGACCGCATTTGGCGAAAAGCATTGTTTTGTTCCATCAAGAAAATGCACCAGTGCAGTACGTGTGTAGTTGCCATTGCCAAAATCAATGCTTCCTCACGCCCCCTATTTTCGCCAGATTTAGCTTCCTCGGATTATTTTCTGTTTTCGAACTAGGTGGTAAAATATTTGCCAACAATGAAGAGGTGGAGTCTGCGGTTGATGGCTATTTTGAAGAGATCGACGATCCATATCTACTGTAAACAGGATATCGAAGCTATTGTACATAGCTGGGAAAAGTGTATGGAGTGAAAGGATATTATGTAGTGAAATAAAGAAATTTTCTTGATTTTCTTTGTAAAGTCGGGTACTTCGAAGGCCATCCTCATAAAAGGCATTTTTTTTTATATAATTTTCCCTAAAACACTGAACTTTTCTCTTTAAACTAAGCTAAAGATCATTTCCCCTTTTTGACTACATTTTAAAAACGGCCAATGAAAATCGGCCAATTTTAAAAATTTCAAAGTCCTTTAATTCTGACATGCGTACAAGGACAAAAAAAAATCAATGGAGACATTAGGTCTGTTTGCGTACTTCCCGTGCAAAAACTTTCTGGGTAAAAACTTACTCGTGTGGTGGGGGAAGAATGTAAAATGCATGAAAAAGTAAACGAATGCTTTTCATGCAACTTCGTGAAAAACAAGAAGAAGAAGTGTGGAATAACATTTGCGAATGAATATTGTTTTATTTTTTTTAACTTATTGCAGTCTTGAAAAGTCCCTGAGAGCATTAAAACTTAAACTATCTTCATTCGACATTTTGATTGCGCTTTAAAAACTTTTCAGAAAATTACAAAAATGAACTTTTCCTATGACAGTTGTCAATTTTCCTTGCAAGAAATGTGCAGTAACTAAAAACTTCGGGTAAATTCATGCGAGAGGGGAAGCTGTGACGTATGCAAAACTCGTGTAATTTTGTGTGCACGAGAAAGTAAACGAACGGAAAATGTGTAAGTTCGTGCAAATTCATTGCAATGCATTGTCCCAAAACTGAGTACGCGAACAGACCTATTGTGTTGGATTTTGCAACATGACAGAATTATTGTATTGCATCACTTGAAGGAGATGTATCAAAAAATGCTATTATTTAATAATAAAAATGTTTTTAAAGTTATTCTGGTTATTTCATTGATGGATTTGATTTCAATTCTTTATTAGAAGAAGACTGATTGCCATCAATAAGAAATAAGGCTAAGACTATAATATGGACATTGAGGAATCTGATATTGGAAACGTATTTCAAACTAATCCTCAACCACTCAAAATTAATGAAGAATAAAGGTCCGACGATGGAGACGCGATACTGGGAAAGGTAGTAAAATGGCTAAGAACTGGACTGAACTTGGAATCAGGGGTGACTTAGCTGTGAAGCTTATGAATTACCTTACCAACAATTAGAACTATAAGGTCGCGTTCGGTAACTGGTTTTCTTCTTACTTGTTAGTTTGCAAATTAGAGTATATCGGAATATTTTCTGTCGGTACAGTCCGTAGCAACCGTTTATGCGTTTCTTTAAAAACTGATATTAAAAAGGGAAATTCGCAGATCATATGACTATAAAATTCAGAATGGAACAAGTATATTTTCACTGAAGTAATACGAAAACTAGCAGATACATTTTGTATCACCATACTTAGAGTCAGTGAACGTAGTTATGTGTTGGACCCAGGCAAGACAATTTTTTGTATGCGTGCCGCAGCCAAATATATTAAAAAATATAACTGATTCAATAGATTCCACTAAGATATATTTAATAGTGGCACTCTACCGTATATATTTGTGGCACATTCTCGGTCCGGACTGTGCAACTGAAAATCCACTGTATTGGGTTAAATAAATTTATAAAAAAATACTTTGAACACTTTATAACAGGGTAAATAGCCAGATAGGTTTTTGAATTTGTAAAAATGAAAAAAAAAACAAAAATGGGAAAAATCTAATGAAAATGTCCGTTAAAATATTATCAAAAAGTACAAAAAGTAAAAGAATAAATTTTTTTGACTTAAGAGACACTTGACAGCTCACATCGTTACCGTTTTGACAAGTCTTGTACTCATCGTGTTTTTGAGTATTTCATATAATATTTAAAAATAAATCAGACTATAAAAATTTTTGAATTATATGAATTTAAAATTTTCTAAATAACAATCGCACGATTCTAATGAAAGTAACACAATGAAAACACTAAATCATGCTTCACGTACACATAAATGAATTTAGCAACACGTGACGTTTAAGAAATTCTGACTTTTACAACACTTTTGTCTTGAAGATCTTAAAGATTCTTAGTTTAGCAACACGCCCATTCATTCATAGTTTTGATTTTGATTTCTATGCAATCTAGATAAACTTCTTTTTTCGAGAACCAACATATTTTAGGTCTACGCAAACGAACGGACAACCAGGTGCCGAAAAGGACAATCTCACCAGTAGTATCAGTGGTAGCTATACTCTTTACGGCCGTCAAGAGTGCATAGGGTCGACTTGATTTACGGGTCCAGCCTTCATCTTGAGATAGTGACAGTTTAGGCTGACATTGGCATAGCCTGGGCTTAAGGATACTGTATATTTTTAGAACGCCTAGAGTTCACATTTAAATCGTGCCAGTTTATTTGGGCTGACATAGGGACAGCCTGGGAATTTACATAGCCAGCCAATTGGACCGTTACCAGATCAAACGCCCTGGGTGAATCAGTCACTGCAATTCCGGTTTCAAGACATTATCATTACAGGCGCAAGTAATCTGGTTGAATCCGATCCAGAAATTTATATTTGCAAGTCACCCATTTCCTATGTCAAGCAATTCCGATCCATTCATAAAACAGTTGCCACTTGAAGTCATTTTCTTTGAGCAGCTCGTAGTAATTGGAACGGTTTGCCACCATATTCTTTGGCAACCTCAAAAACTTCAAACCTCAGCTTCCTGTGTCAAGCAGATATTTTCTGTAGCACACAGGACAGCTTCATCCTATTAAGGATTGTGGACATATCTCCTACACATTTGGCATTTCCCCACAGACCTTCGGTCTAAGAGACTCTATCTATGAACAATTTTTCGCCTACTTAACATGTCTTTGTCCGTGGTTGCTATATAGGTGACACTGTGATTAAAGAGATGACAAAAATTAATTTCTAATTGAGCTTCATCCTGAAATTGTTAGAACTCTAATTACGGGTAGAGTATCCCAAAGAAAAGGTTGCTCTTCCAATGATTCTTTGGCTGGTCTTACAAAAAAAAAAATAACAAAAAATATATATATATTTTGCAATTTCAGGATCCCCCTGTCAAAATAATTCCAAACTCAGTAGTTGGGTCGTATTCCCCAGTTTGAGAAAAATCAGCAGAGATGCAAAGTTTACATAAATTGATTCATCAAGATTTTATTATATGGCCGATGTCAAGTCCGACTATGCTTTGATCCGCACCATAATTTCTTTTCGGACTAGGTACCATGACAAAAAATTAAATTAAGAAAGAATAATAATTTATAGATATGGGTAAAAAAAGCATATATAAAATAGCCAAAATGATTTTTTTTTACATTTTGTATTATTTTTTTCTTAAATAATCATTGAAAAGCAATTTTGGTTTTGTGGTATTTTAATAGTTTTTATTTCAGATTTTTAAATGAAAAATTTTGTAACTTTTTTCTACACAATTTTACCTACTCAGTGTTTCAATTATTTTCCTTTAACCAATATTTTTACTCTTGAGACCCAATGTTGTTTTAAAGTAACAAGCTATATTTCCAAAACCATAAGATAAAAAAAAAGTGTTTTTCGGGGCGACAGACATACTTGCTTATAAAAAGCACCACTGATTTTGAAATGCTTTTGTTTTCTCATGGGTCTGGTTAAACGAAAACAGGGACTCTTTTCAGCACATTTTCAGTTGAAGATTCTTCTAATTGCATCTTGGGAGGCGAAAAATATTACTAATAATTTTACAGGAAACCAGTCGAAATACGGGAACTGTGTATGAAAAGTATAATTCAAGAAATTCGGGAAAAGTTAAACCAAAAGTATGGTTTCCTCTAACTGAAATAAAATTTCATTAATAGTTGGCAAACACTGTTATATGGTTCAATTTGAAACAGAAGCACAAGAATGGATGAAGACAGATTTTATACATAATTTGAACAGATTCATTCATTTTAATCAAAAGCGTTTCCAATTGGGAGTAGGTACATATATGGAAAATTATGAAGAGTAGCCTGCCATAATGCCATCGGATTATTTGATAATAATTTATGAACAGCATTTTTTTTTCTATTTATAAACACCCGATCAAAAGCATAGCAAAAACTGCTTGTATTCTATTTTAGGGTTCATCAGGATTTTTAACACAAAACATATCAAACAAATCTGCAAAATATACATAAAATAAAAGTTTCGTAGATATGTGATTCAAGAAGTTCATATCGACAGGAAAAAATTATATTGAAATGAATCTACCAGAAGGAAGATTTAAAAAAAAAAACAGGTAAAATGTGTGGTTCGTGATTTGTGTACCAAATAGGAAAACTCTCACAGTAATAATTATAATGGACTACTTTTTCACAATGTTACCACTGACAAAATTTGTAATTTCTTTAAATTTTACTGGTATTATAGCCATAAAGAAAAATAAGCCATTTGATATGAAATGTATCACCTTAATTGAAAAAGGTTATGAATTTTCCAAGCGACTAATATTAATGGAGTTTGGACTATATTTTTCTGTAATAATTCATCAATAGTTTTAATGCAACGTGAATTTCATCCGGTCGCTTCCTCCACCGAATTTTTACATAAATATGTTCCCATAAAAAATGCAGGTGATTCACCAACTATTGCCAATAAACACACATCTCCTAGAGAGTTTTATAATTCAATAATGAAATTAACGATTTTTACTTAGATCGCAACTGAATCATGGTAACCAATTTTTTAATATCAAACTTGAATGAATTAGGCCTAGGAGACATGTGATTCCAAGAAGATGAAAACACGCTACACGCAACACGTGAAAGATATTTAATATTCAATTTTGGCCTCCCAATTCACTCCATTTAACTATCTTCGATTTTTTTATTTAATATTTTTTGGAACTATTGGTATATGTGAACAAGTCCAAGCCCCTTTATGACTTGAAAAACAACATTTATCAAGCACCACAAAATTTTAGATAATGTGATGAATGAAAATAGCCCAAATTTTGATTTAAAATCGTCTTTGACAACTGATGAAAAAAATATGCACTTACAAGTCGAAGAAAACTAATTGTTGTTTTTTTTTGTTTATTCAAAAATTATAGGCTAGGAAATCGGATGATGGTTTTTGCGCCACCAATTACAAAGGCCCCCAGAGAGATAATCGATACTAACGACAAGTTCGAGAATCTGTCAAACCTATAAGGGATTGCTTGCCTGGAAATTTTAGGCTCCATGTGAACCACGGCTACTGCTGCCCTTGAGGTCTTACTTAATCTTTTTCACCCCTGGATCTTGTCATTCAGGTAGATTAAAAAACGGCTATGTGTAGATTGCGCTCATGGGTATGTTGGAAGGGCGGAGCAGGCTGGATACGGTTTGGGTTTGTGGATGAGCTAAAAACCTCATTAAGAGATAGGAAGTGTTTTTTTTTTGTGAGAGTGCGTTTGGTATTTTTAGCAGGTTAGCAAAATGGGTCGACTTGACGTCAATGCTTGGGATCTTTCATACCCTTGCCTTCAATTAAAAAGTCAAGACGAGTTCTACATGCAACCAAATAAGGTATTTGATTCTATCCTGAGATGAGACATCATTTTCTTAGCACAAGTACTGTTAACAATTGCAATGGTATCCTCTATATCCAAATTGTATTTTTTTTTAGCTTTCGTGGGTGGGATCTATACTTCTACTATAAAAGGGTATTATACCGAAAAACGTTGGAAATCACTATATGGAAGAGCTCTACGACTAATTTGATGAAACTGTCCTAGTTGGAGGATGATAGTGGAAGTTTTTTGAAGTTTTGGAGATCACCACCTTATCACAACTTACATAAATTAAATTACAGATTGCCATTGTCAAGAATATACAACGCAACGCAATTAACTCAAGGTGCTTCAATTTAGAAAATTTCTGAGATGTTATGAAAAAAAAAGAAGACAATATTTGGATCTAGGACACACGCGTATGCACATTCGATTTGCCGCAATTTTTGCCATTCAAGCAATATAATTATAATTGGAAATAAATATCAACACAGCAAAACTGGAGGCAGTCGAAGATCTTCCTAACAAATGTGGATACATTATTAAGCAATAAATATCATTATATGCCTTTGCGATGCCTACACCTAATCAACCCACACATAATGGGAAGAAACAACTCTCACATATCTATGAAACACCGGGGGCACTACATTGCACTTTTTAAGGATATGCATTTGTCATCAAACCAAAACAATTCTAGTCTTCCGAAGACTTTACAAGAGCTATAAAATTTGGGCAGCATTGTCACTCTAGAGGTACACATTGAAATGTTAATACAATTAGAACAGGTGTTTTCAATGTTTCTGCTGCACAAAGAAATGTTTACTTAAAGTTATAATGGGAATCTATAGATTGGCAGTATTCACTTGACACATTGTCGCAATATACCTATATAATGTAAAGCTTCAACAAACCGCGTATATAATCTACGATTGCCGATATCTATAAATCCAGATCTGCAGACTCCTCTATAACATATATGTTATAACAAAATAAATAACTTTGAAGTATTTTAGTGTAGAAAATTTGGTATAAACACTTTCTTTTTTTTTTGTGTATAAATTTAAAAACAAATTGTCAAATGCTATAAATTAAAAATTAAAAACAGAATTTTTCGGTGCACTAAAGGTATCACATCACACAACGACGAAATTTTTTTTTTGAATATTCAAATCACAGTTTTTCGATAACATGAAAACTTAAAAAACACAACCAGGAATAAAAAATAAGTAAATAAATAAATACGAAAAACACTAAACAAAAATTTTTTTTTTCGGCAGTTGCGCAGTAGAAAAATTAAAAACACCGCGCGCGACTTCAATCAAACTAAGTAGTATAAGAAAAAAACAAGAAATATTCCTTCAAAAGGCACTCCACAAAAATACTCAAACTATAATTTCTCTCAATTTTATTGTGTTATTGTGGCGAAGTTCGATCGCAACATGAAATCCTCACACATACCCACAGAAATCCCTGTGTTTCTCTTGTAAATGTAGATATTAGTAACACAACAAGTTTGATGGTTGGTTGTTAATAAAATCCGTTCAAACTCAATATTAACACTCAAACTTGAGTAGAAATTTACAAATCCGGCGAATTACTTTAGAGTATGTTATGAAAACAGGTGATCGCGAACTTTACACGATTTAGGAGAGACGAAGATGATAACCGACAAGACGAGAAGGAGCCAACTGCGCGGCAGAAGACATTTATCGCGCACGAGCAGATATCTTCAACTAAAAGGTGAAGCTATACAAGTTCCCAGCCCCAGCCGTTGTTTTAAAACACGGCAAGAAAACATGTTGGGGTCGGAGGCTGTGTGTTTTTCGTTTTTTTTTGTCATTATTTTGATTTCATTGAGATTTTCAGTTGAGATATATTTAACACCCGCAGACACACAACAAACAGGTGATCAGGCAGCAGATCATGGGGATTTGTCTAGGCTCAGGTATTTCGCGGATTGGGATATAAGTTTGAGATCGGCGGGGATATAATATATGTATGATCGTTTGTATGTATTATATAGAATCAAGTTATAGTGATCGCAGCTATTGGCTATATCGTCAGTGCAAGGTGACTTCTTCGAATCTTGATCTAGTCACAGGTGGTTATAATTTTTTACTTTCAATTTCAGGTGGCTATTAAATGACTTTTGAGTGCAATTTTTTTTTCTGTTTTTTTTTCTTCTTTTCTTGCATATAAACATGGCGTAGACTTGCTCCTAAAATTCACCGCAATTGCCTACTTAGTTGTTTTACATAAATTTCAATAAACGTTTGATTTTCGTTTTTCTATAGCGAGTTGTGATCTAATTTGTTGTTGTTTTTGTTATAATCTTGACAGTTCGGTCACATATCTACTAACTAAATTATTTTGATCGTGACATTATGCAAGAATTTTTTATCGCTTGCAGCTTCTTTTCTTAAATTGCCAAAGTGTTTTCGACGTCAATTACCTTTAGGCGTTGAATCTTGATAAGTTGTTAACCATTTGAATTCAGGTAGATAGGTATGCAGTTTTTATATAGTTAGTCAGTAGACATATCTACTATAAGCAGTCCAAGGAATAGTTGTTTTCGATTTATGCGCATAGTACGCTTGCGCAGTAGTATATACTTTTCCAAAATTGATCGATTTCTGTCCGATAGTAAAAATTTTCGAGGTGAGAAGTTTCGACATTTTATACATTGAAAATGATCTAGGAAAATGGTAGTATAGGCATATGGTTTAGTTAATTTCGTTTTAAACTACCAATAGTCTCAGACACCAGAATGATTTTAAAATTAATAATTTCCTAGCTGTTAATTTGCTTATGAATGAAATGTGTTTTGTAACTTAGATGTTAATTAATAAAAATATTAAGGTCATGGCTGGTTAATTAGTTCTTATAGAAATAAAAAAAAAAAAAGTTTGTCTTAAGGCAGGGGGTATCTCTGTAGATTTGAGTAGGTGTGACCACTTTCTCTTGATGGATTATAGTTGTTTTTACTAGGAGGTCAAAGTCAAAATGGTTGTAATTTTTTGTTTTTAAAAGATTTTATCCAACTTTAATATTCGACATGCGTATGAGGTGAGAAATGATCAAACGATATTAGTAGAGGACTGTGAGTCAAATGTGAAACTTTTTTATACCTCCTGCATTTTAGAGGAATGAGAGTTAATTGTCCGTTTTAGGAGTTTATTGTGCTCTCTTACAATCCAGGGTAAGAATATTTTTAATCTGTTTTGTAAGGAAGGACTAAATCTAAATTTTTTTTTGCTTTGCAAAGGCCATTAAGTTCAGACACTCTAGTCTAGTCCGGATATATAAATACAGGTTATTATTGGAGCCTTCCTCGACTCGTATTTGATATGGATATTGCACGTAGATGAAAAAGTTAATGCGGCTACGAGGAGGGTCTTCGCTCAATGCAGGAGAACCTCTGGCTTCACATGGGGCATGAGACCGAGGATTGTGCACTGTATGTACATATCGATCATTAGACCGCGCTTACATATGCCTCCAGGGTATGGTGGCCGGCGACGTTTGTGGGGACTGCGATCCGGAAGTTGGCAGGCATGCAAAAGCTTGCCTTCTTGGGAATTACGTGCTCTATGCGATCTACGGCTACTGCTTCTTTTGAGGTCATACTTAATCTGCCACCCCTGGATCTTGTCATTCATGCAGATGCAAAAAGGGCTGTGTGCAGATTGCGCTCATGGGGATGTTGGAAGAACGGCTGGACTGGCTCTTCTCATTACTTTCTGGCGTATGGGCTGGGCATGGAAAACCCTCTGGCGTATGGGCTGGACTTGGAAAACCCTCTGGCCAGTATGCCACGTGATGCGATGGTACCTGAGCTAACTTTTGGGCGTGGGTTTTCTGTGAGCTTTCCTGTAAGGGAATCGTGGACTGAGGGAACTGCCTTAATGAGCCTTCCTCGGTCCGCTCTAAAAATTTTCACCGACGGCTCTCTCAATAATGATGACTAATGATGGAGCTGGGCGGGTGTTTACTTTCCTGAGCCTGATATTGGGATGGAGTAACCACTTGGAAGACACATAACTGTCTTCCAGGCTGAAGTCTTCGCCATATCAATTGCATCGAAGTTAGCCCTTGATATGCAAATCAAGGGGACGGACATTGATATCTTTTTGGATAGTCAGGCAGCCTTGATGGCTCTGAGTGGCCTTTGGGTAACATCTAAGCTACTGGGGGATTGCAGGTCGTCTGTGGATAAGTTGTGTATCCACAACAAGGTGTCCCTTGTGTGGATTCCTGGTCATGATCCCCATGGGGAATGAAGTGGCTGACTTTTTAGCTAGGGCTGGATCTGATTCCCCGTTCCTAGGACCGGAACCCGCCGTAGGCGTTGCCACCTCGAGTATCGGGTCTCTCATCAAAGCGGATGTTCATAGAAAGCATCAGCAGAGATGGGCGAACCTGAGTACTTATAGGTGTACAAAACTGTTTCTTGATGGGCCCAATGGAAATAACCCAAAATTTCTCATGGGGCGCGGAAGGAAATAATGTAAAACTGTGGTTGGCATCATCACCGGTTACAGCTCACTTCACGCTTATCTAAAAAGGGTGGGAGTTGTTGACAGCCGTGAGTGCCTGTCCTGCCTGGAGTGAGAGCCTGAGAGAACCGAACACTTTTTGTGTGCGTGTCCGGTCTTCGCCTGGAGCAGACTGCATACTCTAGGGTCTGCCCTTCTATCTGTATATGAGATGAAAAGGCTTCGTCACCAAGATCTGATGCGCTTCATTAAGAGGACAGGAAGGTTATGGTGAACGAGCTTCTAGCAGGTCAGCACAATGGGCCGCTATGGCTATTTTACGATAAAATGTAATGATAGCCTTTTACTGTCTGTTTGGCGGTTCAGATTGTTATAAGAATCTTATAAATCCAGTAGTACAACCGTACCTACTTAATAAATTAGGACCACTAACAGAAAAGATTTTGTTTTTATAAAAAACTGTTGGAACGGTGAAAAACCAGAAAGCAAGTAGAGCTTTTTTTGTATATAGTAGAAATCATAAAAATAATATATATATAAATTTTACTACATATATGTATATAATCGTTGGTGCATCTGTCTATGATCGTGTAACTTCTATATGAACGACTTGACCGATTGAGGTCATATTCCAACAGTATATTTGTTTGGTTGGGTCGTAGGTTCAAGGCTATGCCATGATCTGATAGGTGGCGGCGGTGTAGTCAGTTAATATTTACACATTAATGAGATCCAGCAGTCACACATTTGAAAAGGATCAACATTTTTACTTCAACGAAAGAAATACAATGGAAAGAGCATTAACAGTACCAAAAACAACATTAACATTTCAATTATATAAACAGCTAAATTCATGTTTAATACTGAATTTGTCACAGTAATTAAAAGTAATTGAAAGTATTTGAAAAGAATTGAAAGGAATTATATAGTAATAGCCAAAGACGTTTGGAAATTTGTAGGTATTTTTGCAATGAAATCGCAAATTCAATTACTTTCCGTTATTTTTAAGTATTACTTGCCATTCCGGGAATGGGACTGTAAAATTGCTAATTCTTAAAAACTCGGTATTGGTAATGATAATGGTAATGGTACTTGAATTTTACAGCTCTGATTAAAACAAACCCAAAAAGATTTAAATTTAAATTTAAATTTTATTGTCACGTAATTTCAGACAAACATTTTCGGTTATTCCACGTTCAATGTAAGCGGATGAAATCAACACATGTTCAAAATCATCTATTTTTTGGCGAAGTGTCCATACATTCCAACTCACAATAAACATGCGTGTTACACTACAAAACGATTTATCCGCTGAAATAATTTCCAAACAATTGCTGGATATTTGTTATGGAAAAATTTGTTTTTATTGAAAATACACAATTAATTAAATTGCGACAATTATTGTAACCATTAATGGCTCAGTGAACGAGCGATTGTGGCTGCTAAATATATCGATGTTGACGAAATCAAGCGTAAATTATTATTATTTATTATTTATTAAATTATTATTCAATTACTGGACCCTTGTTTAAGAGTAGATGCACTGCAATCTTTCTCTGTTAATTCAATTGATGGGTTCAGTTTTTGCTGCGTGGATGGTGATGAAGTTTTCAAGGTTTTTCTATCTATGAAATCTGTGGCCTCTGGTGCTGATAATATCTCGCCGAAATTTCTCAAACTAATCTTGCCCTGAATCATTGCAGTACATATTCAATATGTGCCTCACAATGTCTATTTTTCAGTTTCTTGGAAGATTGCTAATGTAGTACCAATTCCAAAAACACCTTCTCCCAAAGACTTGTCAGACTTTCGGTACATTAGTTTGCTGTGTTTTCTCTTAAAAGTATTTGAACAATTAATCTATTATCAAATAAATGAATATCTGATAGCGTTTAATTTGTTGAGTGCTTGGCAATCTGGTTTTCGAGCTGGCCATAGTTGTGAGAATGCACTCCTTAAGGTGACCACCGATATCTGCCACGCAATTGATATTGACAAAGTCAGTGTATTAACTCTTTTAGATTTCTCAAAAGCGTTTGACATTCTAAACCATACTATGTTATTACAGAAGCTTTCGTCTCACTTTAGATTCTCGAAATCAGCTTTTATTTTTAACCAAAACTTTTTTGTTGGAAGATCTGAAAGGTTCACAATAAATCAGCAGGTACCTTCGAATGTTCTACATCTCATGTCCGGTATTCCTCAGGGATCTATACTGGGTCCCTTATTGTTCAGTCTGTTCATCAATGACTTACATCTCGTTGTGAAACATGTCACATTCATCTGTACGCGGATGGCGTTCAAATCTACCTGAGCAGTCCAATCGGTCTAATTGAAGACTGCATTAAACGAATCAACTGTGACCTAAAGAGAATCCATGATTGATTTCTTAGGAATTATCTTTGCCTAAACGCAGGGAAATCACAAGTCATAGGGTTCCATTCTCGTATTGATGACTTTACCTCATTCCCAAATATTACGTTGAATGATACGTCCCCGTGGTATATGGACAGGGTACGCGATTTAGGTATACTCCTCATTTCAAGGATGAAATGCTGTGACAATATTAGTAATAACATATCAAAAATATATGCTGGACTTCGGCGACTATCTTCTAGTATTCTTCTGACTAGTTTTCGTCTGAGACTTGTGAAAACTCTACTACTTCCGTACTTTACTAATGGCAGCCTGGTCTTTGGAAAATATATACAGCTTTTAACGACTGTCTCAGATTTGTCTTCGGTCTCAGAAGATATCACCAAGTCTCTCATTTACAGGCTTCGCTTCTCAACTGCTCTCTTAAAGTCTTGTTTGAAACGCAGATTGCTTCTATTTCCTTTTAAAATTTTTCCTACAACTCAGCCGATTTATCTGACGAGGTCTGAAAATATTGTTGCCGCGCTTTCGTACACTTGTTTTTGGCCGTTCTTATATTGTTCTAGCTATATGATTGTGGAACGCCCTTCCGGCTCGCATTCAGCGGGCGGGTTCTTTCGGAGCTTTTAAGAGGCTACTTATTCAAAACCTAGTATAAGTTTTTAATGTAATCAACAGATTTTTTTGTAGGGACATGGTGAAACCTCATTTTCAATTAAGGAAAACTAAAACACTTGTTAAGTTTCACAGAAAATATATAAAATGATTTATTTAAATTTAATTTAATTTAATTTAAGCCTACCGCGTTTAACGAACAGACTGATTTCAAAAATTCAAGTCTTCTCTTAAGTCCGCTTTTGTTGGATTAACATAGTTTTCTCATTTCAATATTTGCTTGTATGTAGTTTGCATTTTAGTATGTATTGGTAAGCTGTATGTATTAATTAGTCCTCTGATGATGATCTTTCAGATCGAAACGCGTTAGGCTTAAATTAAATTAAATTAAATTTAAATAAATCATTTTATATATTTTCTGTGAAGCCTAGTATAAGGTTGAATGGATATGGTGTGTATGGTGTGCGCTTAACGTATTTTTTTTTATAACATCTTTTTCTTTTATACAATACAAATCTAAGTATGTATGTAAGTGATATTTATCCACATTAGTAATGTAAGCTAATATAGTTTTCTACTTTATTTTGCTTTTATCATAGTTTATTTGTAGTATTAGTATATCTCCTGATATTCCTGCCTGATCATCTCGTGGTACAGTTTTATAAGATCGGATTAAGCATCTTAATGTACCCTTAAATGGAGTAAATAAAAATTGAATTGAAAAATTGAATTTCGGACTTTCATTTCCAATAGTTAATTATCAAAATATTGATTTGAGATTTTCATTTATAATGAAATTACTTTTGAAAACGTTAAATTTGATGTCTCTTATTTAAATCTAGGATTTTATTTTCAAAATTCAATGTACGAATTTCCAGTTTGAATTTGAATTCAATGATATATATATCCCGTTTCCTACATCTTTTGAACCATGCTTAGTATTTTTATCTTCTTGTAGAATCGAGTCATTTGATTTCCTTGCACATAATTTTTCTTTTCAGAGAGCAGTAGTGATCGTCGATACATAAATATGGAACATAGCATCAGTATCCAAGAATCTTGTAAATAGAAACAATCGTTCAAATCTTTTTTTGAAAATCAGCCTCAAACATTTAGAACTTCAGAAAAGTGCATATTTGAAGATTTTTTTTGTAAAGATTAACCCAAGTCTACCGTTATATGAGATCTGTTTATGGTAATCAAAACATTATAGTTCAACAGCACATAGTTGAGGATTGAAGCGTTATTTTTTTACCAGGATAATGAAATGGTTACGCCTCGGTTGAAAGCAAATGAAAAAACATTTAATTGAACGTATGGTAGCCTTAGAATTGCTAGAAACGTTTCGGCATGAATAAGTGTCACATCAGAAGTGACCAACAATGGGGTCATATATATGTGGAACCAACTTGATATCGCGTAAAAATTCGCACTCGTTCGATATATACTTTTTCAGTTTTTATACCCTAGATGAAATCTATAGGGGTATACAAAGTTTGTCATTCCGTTTGTAACACCTCGAAATAATGATGGTAGAGCAAAATTAATTGGACACCCACGCTTAATATTAAAAGTTATTCTGATTTTTGCATGTCCGTCCGTCCTTCCGTCCGTCCGTCCGTCCGTCCGTCTGTCTGTCTGTCTGTCTGTCTGTGCGTACGATAACTCGAGAACGCGTTCAGCTAGAAAGCTGAAATTTTGTACACGGACATTAAAAAAAAAAAAAGTAAAATTAAGTTCGAAAATGATACAAATCGGGCAACTCCTTCGTGGGGTTGCCATACAAAAATTTCGTTTTCCACGATATACTTGGACACTACGTGAGAACACGTCGACATAGAAAGCTGAAATTTGGTACACTATGTTTTCATACTAATAGCAAAAAAGACTTCAAAAATGGGCTAAATCGGGCAACCCATTCTTGGTGTTGCCATATAATAATTTTTGTTTTTTACATATACTTTGAAAACGATCAGTCCTAGACATTTTTATTGTACTAAAAACTTCTTCAGAATAAGAAATCCTATAAAATTGGTTATAATCATTTTTTCTGTCCGACGAGCCGTTCTAGAAATATATGCGAGAAACCAATGCAAAAAATCAAAATTGCTCAAATGGGCGACCATACGAAATTTCATACGTGCATTCATCTACTAGGGTATCATAAGAATTGGTCTTAGATCAATTCTAGCTTTTTCATTTGTTTTATTTTAAATTTAATTTTTACTAAATTTTTACCTGTGGTTGGTTTTTTTTAAAAATCTAAAACATACTCGGAATAATTTCAGGTTCTCCATAGTTCGGTTCACACTCTTCACTGTATTTGGCTAATTCGTCTTTATCCTTTACTTTTGAGGGAAGAAGTTTTGGAGCTGGCAATTACCGCTTGGACTAAGACATTTCCTTTTGCCTTTGTTTTTTATTATATTTTATCTTGTTCAGCTATTTTGTTTGTTTTATTTTTATAATCTTATAAAAGCCTTTTAAATATATAGAGTGTTCGATAATCAAGTAACTTGGAGTATGCCAATGGATTCTTTAGAGTATGCTGAACACACTTTTTGCTGTAGACCCCCTCTAAGACCACCTAATTTACGATTGAAAATGTTTTGTTTTTCAAAGGAAGTGTAGCTACTAAAAAGCTCATAAGTTCTTTCAATGAAATCAAAGGATTAATCTTGGAAACGTCTTCCAAAGAGGAGCTTTAATCCTTTCTAACGATATGCCACACTTTGCGATTTATGGTCAAAAATTCATACCTATTTATTGTGTAATACTTGAGATTTTTACACAAGGACGTAATTCTTTTCTTCTCAAATATGACCCAGTCCTTTGAAATATAAAAAGAATTACCTCAATATCTGGTTTTGTTCAAAAGTTATTTTTATGTTATGCGAAAAGTGAAAATGTGTTCTACGTGGACCTGCTCTTGCAAAATGCATATTTCTGCTCTGAGATGGGTTTCAAATATGATTTTGCTATATCGTTGAAAGGACTTCTGAGTCTTTTACTAACCAAATTCCTTTTGAAAAATGAGAAATTTTCATACATAAATTTAATGGACTCCTGTTTTTTAGAAGGGGGGGGGGGGTGCTAGAGCAAAAGCGTGATTAGGAAACTCCAAGGAATTCATTGGCATAATCAATCCTACTTATTTCCCAAACACCATGTATACAATAAAAAAATATATTATTAAAATTCTCATGTTGCCCCCCACGGAAAATTCAAAACTTGCCGCCGCTGCAGCTTACCCAAAACTGATAAAAATGGACATATCAGCCATCAATTGTCCTGTCCTTGGTATTTGTACAAAACATTACAGTGTACCTACCCAGATTTAATTTACAATATTTTGGCCCGTATTGCCACATTAGATTTTTACTGTAATATTTTTAAAATTAAATATAAAAAATAGAAATAACTACTCAAACCCAACTCTATAGATACTAGTTTTACGCTGCAGTATTCATCATAGTGCGTTACTCGGCCAAGTGCTTTACAGTCGCAAATGAAATTTTAAGTAGTTTCGCCATCTTCCATACAAAAGCGACAAGTCGAGTTAAGTCAGATATGCGCTATTTTTTCTCTTTTGATTGGTGTTGTTTCCATCGATGATCTTTTCTTCTTCTTTAGTGATCTTTACTCGTTGGCGCCCATCTTCAGCCCTCATTTCGATTTTATGTTCACACTTATCCTCTTGATGATAGTTGTCCTTCGGTCCTCTTTGAAACTTTTTGTTTAGAAGAGGAGAGAAGAGGCCAAGTGCTTGAAAATTGTACTCACCAAAATTGTAAATACTGCAGTTCCAGCCTTTCGCAAGTCTCCATAAACGTTCATCTCATACGTATTTATACTCTACAAATTTTCTAGAAACTTTTCGAAGATTCCACTCCAGAAACAACATCGATTTTCTACACCTAAATTTATCTAATGTCCGCACCTTATGACTCATTTTACGCAAAGTTTCCATTTCAAATAGATGTCATTTGTTACTTTCTATTACACGTAACAATATTATCTACTAGCTACTAACTATAGTATCTATCAAAAATTCCCTCACCCTACTCTTCCAGCGGCATCATCACATCTACTCCAGGCTAGATGAGGAACATTTGCAAGGTTTTATATATTTGTAAGTTTTTTTGCTGTGAGCAGAGGCTTAACATAACGAATAGCTATGACAACAACCAAAATAGGAGGTCATCTGAACACGATGTGCTTTTTCTAATAAGCATCTGATAGCACCCCATCATTAGATAGCATAGTGAACAATAATGATTCACGAAACTGTAGCAAAGTTTCAGATAACAGAGTCGGGTGGGGAAACTAATTGGGGACCAGGGACCACAGGGCACAGAGGAGTCTTGTAGGGACACATTTAAATAGGTTAGGGTTAAAGATGATATTAAATAATGCTTAAAATTGTTCTTAGCTACTATTTTAATTAGACACCTAAAAACTTAGTGACATAAGAATTAAAAATTTAGTCTAATTTGCTATGGTCAAACTCAAATTTGAACGACCTAATCTAAATCGTTACAGTAAGACCAACTTTAGTATCCATTTACAAGTGTTCAACTTTCTATTTAAATGCCCTTTTATGTAGATAAGCCATAAAGAAGTCAATTAAGGAAATTATTCTCCTATTTCTTCTATCTTAATCTAAGCTTAATTGGACTTAAGTTGACAATCTCTTATTCTGCTCCAATCACCGCAGCAGATCCGTAACGATTAAGCTCATTGTAATGATTTCAAATTAAGTCCGCGATCGGTTCTTATCTGATGTAAATTGGTTCACGATATGAGATCTAAAAATGACTACAAAAAGGTTCAATTACGTTCCAAATTCAGCACATACACATAATCCAAGTCAATTCCCATATTTGGGGGGAAAAGTTGAAGGCGTTATTGGTCGTCAGGCCAGAGCCTCAGAGCCAGAGACTAACCGCAAGCAACAAACAGCATACAACTTTCGTCTTTGGATTATGATATCAGTGGCGTGCCAGGTGATTTTAATGTCTGTCTCCTGTACGTGTGTGACAGAAATCCCTTTTTTTCCTGCCGTGCTTTGCTAATTCCCATTTATGGCACTCGCTTGCTATTTTAATTGAAATATCAGAAATTGTTGAAATCGTTCGTTATTAATAAATGATCATTTTCCCGCTGGGAATTTCCTTCATTCAGCTGTGCGCAATGCTGCTGCATAGTGCAACTATTTCACCTGATCTTCGTGGCCAAGAAGACAGACTTCTTTGAGCTATTCGATGGAATGAAGGAGGACAATTACGGAAATTCTTTTGGAGGAGTTTTGATATATATAAAAGCTGGTCAATGTCAAGTTTTGATTTATATACGACAGTACAGTACGAAACGGCATCATCTTTGGAATGCATAGATGCGTAACTAAGTCCACTTAGAAGAACTAGAGAGTGGCATACAAAATATTGTTGCTGACTTGAATTTTTTTTTTTTACCTCTGTAAAACTGAAGCGCATTTCTTTGGTCTGACAATAAAATCTACTCAAAGTTGATCAAACTGTGATGATATTTAATAATCTTGGGCTCAGTCGTTTTATTGAGCAATTAAATAACTGAGTTGATACGAAATAAACTTCGTTTTCATTGTGTGTCCGTATAGACAGGTCTTTCAAATTTTTCTGAAATGAAGTGGAAAGTTGGATTTGTGTCGTGAATTCAACCGGTTTTTTTATTGAAATAGCTTGAAATGCTGGTCATTTGAATAATTTTTTCGTAATATCCAAAAGTTATTTATTGGGGAGTCGTAAAAGAAAAGACAAGAAAAAAAAACTGAGAAAGTGTAATAATCATTTTGTGGCAGTAAAATTCTGTTAAGAAGATATGGTGACCTCGAGTTGTGCAATTTAACATCTGCTTCTGGTTTATTATGACCATACTACTTTACTCTACACGATTATTTACAAGAGCACAATTTAACATTGTGATGATTATGCAGCGTTTTGATTGCTTTAAATTAATAACCTAACACACAACTTTCATAGTATCACCCATGAGACTGCGGTTAACATTATTTGTCTGGTTCATTTATTACTTTGCTTAATCTCCGCGGTTGGGATTCTTTTCTTTTTTTTCAATTCGCTAATTTCTTAATCTATTCCATTAATTTACTTTGCGGTTACACTTTGTTGTAACGAAATCATGTTGTGATCTTTTTTTTTTGTAGACTGAATTCCACATATATTGGGCTAGGCTAATGAAATTGGTCGTGAGTCACATGCTGGGATCAGTTCCTTATTTCGACTTCTGCGAGGTGGTTGAGAGTTCAAGTGTATGATTTGATGGTCCAAACGTTTTCTTAATACAGGCAGCACTATTAGATTTGTGAAACCTGAAAGAGCAGATACTTGTTTTGGATATCCCGTGTGGAAGTGTACAAGATCCAGTATACGCATCTGCACGAGAGATGTGTTCAAGGTACTTAAGGGAATCAATGTTTCCAAAGCCGCATCCTTGGCTAACTAAACCTCTGCGCAAACTATTCTACTTATTTTATTCGACAAGAATCTTTCAAACTGCTTGGAAAGTACTCCATGTTCAGTCTATTCCCGAGAAAGGAGGACGAATTGAAATTACTTCGATTCTTTCAAACATTTTTGAAAATAGCATTAACTCCAAATTAATGAAGTATCCAGAAACCAATCAGTTCATCAACGATCGCCAATATGTCTTCCTGACTGTACACCCATCTTGAAGGTTTATATACTTTTCTTACGGAATGTTGCAACCGTAGTCTTTATAATTTTGGTGAGGTCAAAATCGTCGACCCAGACATTTCAAAGAACTTTGATTAGAGTGTGGCACCCTGCCCTTCTAGCCAAATTTAAAACACTGGGAATCTCCACCTCTCTTCTGTTACGGATTGAAAGTTTTTTTAGGCGACCTAATATACATAATACGTATTCACCACATAAATGGCATTGTGCCCCAGGGCTCTATTATCTCTCCATCTTTTTTCCTAATTTTCATTAATGATATCTGCTTTCCTTTACTTTCAATTTCATTCATAGCTTGACCCATAATAGTACTCTTGATTTCGCTCTTACTCCTTTGATACTCTTACGGACTCCAGAGGGAAAGGCGCATGTGTCAAATGAGATTGCATGATTCCAGTGGCGGTTCGTGGGATTCAGATGAAGGGAAGCAATACATTTTATGTAAATTATAGCTCCGCTTTTCAGACTATTTCATTGCTACTATAAGTAATTATACATGTATCAAAGTCAATGATGTCAATAATACACAATATAAATATTCATATTTATTCTTGCTCTTAAAAGAGAAGGAAGCCATTATCATCGTTAAATAAATCATATCTTCCATTTAATCCATTCACAGCAAATACTGCCTGCCCCATAATTAAGCAAATACAAAAATTTCACTCAATATCCCCTTTCACAATGTACGCAAAAAATCTAATCATCTAATTCATTCTTTTCAATTCAATTACCATTATTATTATACTTAAGTATACTCGTTCGCCGGAATACTCAAATAAAACCAAGAATTCTACATTCTCTCGCAATTAAACAGAAACGTACGTAATATTATAGATAGTCAATATCTTATTTTTGCACAATATGAATAAAATATGTTTAAAAAAATTTTATAATAAAAAAAAATCAACCATTTAAAGTCAAACGAGATAATTTAATTTTAAAATATTCTTATTGGGTAGATTAAGTTTTTAATTAAACTTTTCTTGGGTGAAAGAAAAAATTAATTTTTACTTAGCCTATAATTTATTTATGAAAGCTATTTATTTAAAAAGTTTTTTTAATATATTTTATTTTCTAATCATTACATTTTTGCTAAAAACTCATAAAACAGGACATACAGTACGTTTACATAAATACTTGGCTTGAAATCCACTTGAAGCTCAGGTAGGGCGGTTGATTGAATTAACTCCAATTACTTGAGTTGAATTTTTCTTGAATTTAATTTTTCAATTCCTTAAGTTGAAATTTACGGATTGAATGAGCGCTTTAATGATATTTTGATTACTTCAAGCATACTTCAAGTATGCTTCAAGTATTCATGTAAACGTACTGATAATCTATCTAATATATGCATATTAACTCGCATCTACGTTCTTTTGCGAATGTTGTGATGTAATTTTTTACCTCTGCGGTAAGTATAGTTTAGAAGATTATCGCACTTTAATGTAAGTACTTCCATGTAAAAATATTTTACACGAAAAAACTGGAAAATTTATTTCACATCAAAACCCATCGGTTAAACATATAAAATTTAAATGTTCACATGAGATATGTAAAACATTATGCGGAAGCGTTTAAAAGAAAAATCAGCCCCCGCAAGAACGTAAGCCCTCCTTTGTACACAAATACGAAAATCACGCATTTTAAAGATATTCGGGTGAAAAAAGTCGGTTATAAAGTTTCTTACAGAGCAAAAGAAAATATGCCATTTAATAAATCTCATCAAAATCTTCAATTTGGTATTACACACGACCAAAATTGAACAACACCATGAGTGTAGCTACCATCCTCCCCCAAAACCCCCAAAAACGTAATTCTAAAACAAAAAATCCCATGTAAATCCATCCACGTTTAATATTCTAAAACTATTCCTAAAATTTCACAATATTCGTCACGAAGTTCGGATAAATGGTATTTAAAAAAAGCTACGAATTTATTATTAACATCTGGCAGCATTTAAATAAATCGTGAGCAAGACCAACACCCACCCGCTCCGGCATATACTTCTGAATTTATCAATGAAAGATACTATCAGGGGGTGTTAATCAATTGCCAAACGCTACGCTGCGGCCAGCGTACCATAGCAATGTACGCATGCAAACTCTTGAGTGAATATGAGTCTAAAAAGTTAAATGTATTTAACTTTTTACGTTGGCTTTGTTGTTGTAAATACGCTGTAGGGATTTCAGCGTCACTGCGATGCCAGTGGCAACGGTGTTTGATTCTAATGCCGTTCCATCTATACCACGCGAATATTATGTAGCTTGCTTGACAAGACAAATCGGGGTGGATCTGGTGCTGGGTGGAATGATGGTGGGTGGGTCATACGCTACAGTTTGGTCAGCGTACCATACAGAATGTTAGAAGCGATATAATGACATTGGGCTGGGTCAAAACCCTCGAGAATACTTCACAAGCCATGAAACAGACTCCCTCCCTACCACATGCGAGGCCCAACGTAGTCCTTACATTCTAAAATATTTGCAGTGTTCTTATGTAAAAGTGACAAAAGTTTGATTTGAATAGCTCCTCCGCCCTAAACTACTATTCATACAGAAAAATGGCGTTCTGTTAATCTTAAGCTTGCTTTCTTATCTTCCGAAGCAAAATAAAATTGTCATACCTTTCCTAACAAAATTATTTAAAAAAAATTATCTTAACCAAATGACTACGATTCCTCAAACAAAAATTCTCAACTGAGTAATCATTGTAATGTCGCTGTGCCGTCATGGCATCCTGTGGGCTGATGATATCGAATGTACCTGCCTACAGATTCGGACTGCGGCTGCACATAACACATGTAATTATCACTCAGCAGAGAGGTATTGAGCGTAAAATGGTAAGGTTACTTTGAAATCAAAACTATTTTATTATTTTGTTAAGTAAGGTATATAGGAAGTGTAGCCTTTGCGAAGGTAAGCAACCAAGCTGTAAGTTACTAGAAGACTATTTTCCTGTATGGATAGTAGTTTAGGCTCTATAGCATATATAAAGCCAATGTTTAGCACTCTTCCATAAGTATCAATATAGAACATTTTAGAAAACGGAGTAAGGACGCACACATATAGATTACTGTTTCATGGCTTGGGAAGTATTATCGAGGGCTTTGGATGGGTGGTATGTTCTTAGTTTGCAGGAGAAAATTGGGCGTTACTTATAAAATATTTCAGGTTGTATCTAGTGATGCCAGAGGAGTAAACTTCTTTGAATTTTATACATTTTTTTAAATATTCTAAGAATATTTTGAAGCAAAATGTTATGTTTGGATTTTTTTATTTTGTCAAGGAAAGCAGTGCTTCCTTTGCTTCCAATGAGGAGCCGCCCCTGCATGATTCCCATACAGCACAAAATTACCCAGGACCATCCCATTCTTGTCCCACAGATAGCTTTTCCGGGATAAATAGGAAGTATTCAGAATGTACTTGGGTTATCCCACAACTACTCTCTATGAGAAAACTCTCAGTATTTTATAGACAAATACGCACGGGATATGCAGGACAATTTTGGGACTAACATGGGAAAATATTCAGAATTTATTTCGGTATGTTCTGATTCTCGTGGTACGCGTGGTTCTCTGGGGAAAGCGCTAATTTGTCACTTGGTGTGCTTACGTGTGTCATTTTTGGAGACCAAAAACAAAAGAACAAAATATGTCTTGAAAGAAGCCATGAGTACTGTGTCGTTTAAGCCAGCTGCATTCGTGTACCGATATTAGAATTTTATTCGCTTTTGCAATTTCTTCTTGCTGTGGCAAAGTTTGTTAGCTATATATTTCACAACGTGATTTTTTAGTAATTTTGACATAAGAATTCAATTTGCTTGTGTTGAAAATATTGGATCTATGGACCTCTGGCATATACTTTCTAGGCATAACTAGTTTTTTTTTTGTTTTTTTTTTGTTTTTTTGTAAAAATGCCTACCCATCAAACAAAAAATCTATCAAACAATATTATCAGATATACCCCCGTACATCCTGCCAACGAACTAGGAGATATGTAAGACGTCCTAGGTACGCTTGCAGCGGAATTTTCACATTATTGAATGCGTTAACTGTGCCTAAGTACAACCAGAGGAAATCCTGTGGGAAGGGCATAGGATCTACCAGAGACATCCCAACCCCGGACATTCGTCACTTCCAGGGATATCCTAAGTTATTAACTTGGACCGGACGGGATTTCCCATGGATAATTTATATGTCCTAACAGGATTTCCCAGTAACATTCCACGGACACATTGTGCTGTGTGGGTTAGATCAATGAATAACAACCTTGATAATATCCTCGCTTAGGGTAAAGCGAATTGCGTCGAATTCAATGCATCTATGTCTCAAAGCTGTCTTTGTTTAAATAATGGACTCTCAAAACAACTGTGCTCTGATAATAGACCACAGTTCAAATCTTCCAAGTTCATAAATTGTTTAGAATCAAAAGGAGTAGTGGTTCTTAAGAGCCCACCATATTTTCCTCAGGCCAATGGTTGTGCTGAAAAAAGCAGGACAAACTGTGAATCAAAACTAAAAAAAAAAATCTTTTCGTTAAAAGAAATAGTAGTAAAACTGACATTAAAAGAAGCATTTATAGTTTTTTATTTTCTTATAGAAATTCTCATTGTGCTTCAACTGGGAAATGTACTGCAGAGCTTATACAAAAAATTCTACCGCAGATAATTTTACATGAATGGAAACCACCACTTGATTACACAATATGTCCCACAAATCTTAAAATCGAGTTATATCGACCTCCAAAATTATATACATCAGGTGGGCAGAGTGTGTTATACCCAGTATATTCTACACAAGATCCGCGTTGAACAAGAACGGGATTAGCTCGTTTTTTTTCGATTACTCAAAGGCCTTCGATAGTGTTGATCATCCATCAGGGTTGGAGTTAAGTTAGGTCAACACTCTCTGGCTTCTTACCCATTCTCTGTGGTGTTCCTCAAGGATCAATACTGTTCCTTTATTGTATTGCGCGAAAAAAAATTGCGAATTGGATAGAATAAATGATTGGTCCTTTTTAAATGGATCGTGCTTAACCCTGCTAAATCAAAGTGCATTGTCTTTTATTCCACGTCCGTCCCTGGATCTCATAAATTTTAAACTGCGTTATACAGGCACTATATGATTGGGCTAATAATATTGGGATTATTTTAAATTGTGTGATGAAGTGTTGCAATAATGTTAATATGGTCATCAGTAACGTGTAAGTTGCGTGGTTTACGGCTTTCAGCAAGTATTTTGCCAAGAAATATTCGTAAGCTCTTTACTTTTGGTAGCGCGGTATTTTCATAATTATATAGCGTATGTGCCCGTAAATATCAGGTTGCCTTCAATGATTGCATCCACTTCATTCTTAGTATCCATAGATTTGACCATGTCTTACCTTATAGATTGCAGCTAAATGGTTGCTCTCTGGATTATTATCTAATTTAAAGATTATTAACTCTTTTTTTTAATATATTAAACAGTGATGCACCATATTGTCTCAGGAAATTTATCCAATTTCTTTCCTTGTTCAGGCTGCCCGACTTTGAAGATACTCTTGTGTCAATTGTTCAGAGTGCTGTAACAAGTGTCAATATTTAAGAAGCTTATAAAGATGCATTTGTGAGTTAAGAAATTTCATTTATTTTATCTATCATATTAATTTCTTATTGTTTTTATTTCTTTGATTAATAGTTTTATCTTATTTTATTTAATAATATCAATTTTAAAATATTTCTATTGTCTATTTTTTGTCGTTTATGACTTTGAGTCTTCCATTTTCAGTTCGATCAGTATTGCAAATCTTGTGTACGTAGTCCATAAATAAATTATCATTAATTCGTGACCTGGCCGCCGTATTCTTTCTCTATATTGCATACGTTTCTATTGAAGTTGTGTTATCTGAAAGAATTAAAAAAAGACAAATAAATATATTTATCTATTTTTATTTAAAATTATTAAAATATAATAATATAATAATTTATAATTTCAAGTAAATCGCTGTTGATCCTATCCACAGAATCTTCCATCAAATCTGGGAGCGACTGAGATAAATTTGAACCTCATCGACATAAATATAAATATTAATGTCACGAGCTACAACTGGTAAGTTGTTGATATATAGAATAAAAACTAGAGGTCCAAGAATGGATCCCTGTGGGACTCCATAGGAAAAGGAAATAAAATGCAAAAATTTTCTATCATTCAGGCATATACGCTGTAATCTATCAGAAAGGAAGTATTAATTAAAAGAGTCGCCCCATTTGAAAAATGAAAATTGCTGTGAAGTTTGCTCAGTAATTTCTTATGTGAAACGCTATCAAATGCCTTCGAAAAATGAAGGGAGTCAAAATGGTATTTTCTCTGTTATCGAGCGATGACCAAATACCTTTTGGCACTTTCAAAACGGCACTTTCACAACTAAGCCCAGGACGAAAACCCGACTGCAATTTACATTACATTCTATGTGCTATCTGTAACCGTTAAAATGTTATTAGCCCTTAACCTATTCTCAAAGCTATTCTGAAACTAATTTTCAAAGATAATGTTCCCTTGGTGACAGCAAACACGTAATTAAAAAAATATATCGGCTAATTTCGGTATGACCTGACTAGGTTGTGAGCTAATAACTCTTTAACGCACATAGAGTTAGGTAAAAGTAAATAGGAGATTCTACTGTTTAGAGTTTTTAAAAAAACAAAAAATATGTTAATGACCTTTTAGCAAAAAAATAAAGGTCAAAGTAAATAAAAAAGGTAAGAAAATCCGAAACTTTTATTTTAGTTGGTTTCTGAAAAACAGTAGTTTTTAAAAAACAGCTGTTTGATGTTTTAGAATTTTGAAAAATAAGCTGTTAATAAAAGTTCAAGTTAAATTTTTCCATATACTATAAGCATGATTTTATTGAATGCTTTAAATTTTAATATAAATTTTATTTTTTATAATAATACTTCAAAAATACAAGTGCTGATAATGACTTATCAGAAGGGCGTGATCTTATTTTTGTACAGAAGTTAGCACACACTGAAAATAATCTTTCCACGTCCGTAGATGTTGGCTTAATTGTTAATATGGCATCAAAAAGCTTCTGAAGATTTTCTGTACGTTGGCTGTATTTTTGAAGAGAGTAAATTCAGCCTTTAGCCACTTGAAATTGTCTTGACCAGCTACTGCTGGAGATTCATTTTTCTGAAGCAATACATTAAGTTCTTTTTGTAGAGTTAAAATTCCACATGTTGTGGAATTATCGGCAGCTGTTTCAATTATTTCAACATAATTTACACCAAATTTAGTAGAGTTCTTAAGGCTGCGTAATAAATCCAAAACATCAACATTCCAACGTTCATCAATTCGAATCTTCAAATTATCCATCAACTTCTGGCTAATTTCATTTTTAATTAAAGAGAGTTTCTCAAAAATAAATTTTAATATTATGTCAGCGCTCATCAGTGTTGAATCTTCTCTGCTAAGATTCTCAACAGCTAGTTTTACAGGCTTCATAGCCTCTAGTAAATCTTTTAAGTAATCGAAATCGACATTATCAACTAAATCTAAATCTGCCTTAAATTCCAATATGGTCTCCCGAATTGCACTTTCTGTCTTTATCAATGGCTCAAGCATTGTTGGGATTGATTTCCAGCTAGTTTTGATATCCAGATGAAGCTCAATTTCTCGTCCAAAAAGTTCCTTGACTTTTGATTGAAAAACATGATTACGAATAGCTAATAGTTTAATGTATTTGATGAGCTTGCGAGAGTTCTTAAGTAAATCATGGTAGTCGAAGTCGATATTATTTTGATTCTCACTATTGATCATTTTGATATCGGTGTCTTCATCAAAGGAATCATTCTCGTCATGATCATCATCACAGGTGTCGCACAAGCCTTCTGTGTCAGGTTTTTTCTTATAAAGAGTGTCACGCACTCCAAGATGTATGCCATGATTAAGGCAAAATTGACCAATGGCATCGATATGTCGAATATACTTTTTGTTAACTGAAGCTCTATCCTGTGTAGACGCAACCAAATCTTTTTTCATTGATATTCCAAAAAGACTTATATGTTGATTCATTATTTCAATCATATCGAGAGCACTACATGAACCGAAAATTCGAATTAATCCTGTTTTATACGTTATATTTTCAGTTTTAACATGTAGGTTCACTCCGAAATATCTTCGTCCTTGTCCATAATTTTTTTTGCTTTTCATCAAAATCTTCGTGCAACAGTTTCATTACATCGCTTTCGTTAGCAGGCAGTTTAAATCCATCTCGAGCTATTGACTGGCGAATGTATTTATTTCTGGTAATTGCTCGAATCGAAATGCCATCAGTAGCCAAATCAGAGATAATCTCTTTAAGAGTCTTTCGCTCTAGGAAGTCAATTATAGTTTTTCGACTTATCTCACTGCAATTTCCATAATTTGATGTATTCGATTCAGTTGCCCTTTGAAAAGAAACTCCATGGCTTTTCAAATGATTTTTTAAGGTAGTCGTAGAGTTTCCCGAACACTTGATAATTTTGTTGCAATGCTCCTTCTAAATCCTTCGTAGTTGAATTTTTCCGTTTTGTTGCACAATCCCAGGCTGATATTTCTAAGATTAAAAACGGTATTAAAAAAATGGAAATGTTAAAAAATAACCAAATAATTTTTTACTTACCAATAATGAATTCGTTTGAATTTTCAAGCAAAATTTTTGATTTGAATGAAAGTTTAATTCTTTTCGTTTTTTGTATAGAAATTGTTGTTGTATAAAGTTCGTGATTTACGATGATAATATAATCACGGTTTAAAAGCACCGTGCTCGCGCTATAGCTATACTTCTAATACTACGGCAAAAATTCATTTCGGAACTTGCTGCTGCTATTTGAAATTGCTTGCTGTCTGCTATTGCTTTCAAACCATGAATATAATATAGGTTTAATCTTTTCGAAGAATCCACGCCTGCTTGGATTCTTCAAATTTAAATAAATGAAGAACAGTAAAAACAGCATTTCAAAAACAGTTCATTTAAAAAAAAAAAACACTGTTGCTGTTAAAAACAGCCCAGAAACCCTAGACTTTAGACCGCAATAACTTTTGAAATTCAAAGTCTTAGCTTAACTTAAACCTATGTAGCTAATTCAGTTTACACAAAAAAAATCTAAAATAAATTCAATAATTCAAGTAATGTCCGACGTTACTGTAATTGCTGATGTCAATTCTGAAATAGGAAGAAGAAGAATAGAATTCTGTGAACAGAGTAAACTTCAATGGCATAAGTGACACTGCTACTGCGTGAAAGCATAAGGATAGCAAGAAGTAGAGTGGCTAAATGCTGTTAGCTATTGCGTGCAAGCAGAAGAGTAGCAAAATGCTCCTTGCTACTGCGTCAGAGAAGTAGAGTTGCTAAATGCTGTTAGCTATTGCGTGCAAGCAGAAGAGTTGCAAAATGCTCCTTGCTAGTGCGTAAGAGCAGAATTATGGCAAAATTCTACTTGAAAATATTAGGTCATTCAAATTATTG
>OZ005740.1:321206989-321210471 GCA_963930735.1 Dioctria linearis
ATAATACATTTCTGTTAAATCTATTTTTGTTAATTTTGCGAGATTTTAAATTGATTTTTTTTAAATAAATTGATAATAGTTTCATTCATATTCCCGTAGAGCATTTATCCGTCCATTCTAAGACATCTAACCCACCCCAAATTGACACCTTTCTAATTTTTGTTCTGTGTCATTAACTATTGAAATTAGGGAGCTGAATGTCAAATAAAATAAATATCAAAGATCACAGTATTGTATGGACATATAATTGTTTAATTTATAACGAATTGGGAGAAAATACCGTACTGTACTTTACGCTAATTATTTTCTTCACTTTTCTGTAATAATGCGTTGTGGTGAACCAATATGGATTGGCATTTTTGTTAATAAATTATTGTGATTCACTATACGTCACTTGGGTTTCCCTTCTAAGTTGAATACAGGTTATAAAAAAAAATGCTTGCTTATCTTGTTTTGCCCAAAAACGACATTAGATCTATTATTGCAGGATTTTTACTTTAAAGTTTACTACATTACTTAATAAGTATAGCATTCATAAAATAAATGCCTTGCTTGCTAACCTAACTTTTAAGTCCACCCCAATTTGAAGTTCTTGAAAAAGTCTTAAAAGCCCATTGGAGTTTGTTGTTGAAATCAGGGAAATATTAGGTTAAATATTCTAAGGTTAATGGCTAAGATTTAACCTGAAAGTCAAACGGTCTTTGAAGTCAAAGATTGGGCCTAATTTACTTACATCAAACCTGTCGAAAAACTTAAAAGTCGAAATTTGGGGCAAAAACTTAAGAATAGTTTTCGAAACTGAATTTACATAATTTTAACCTCAAAGTCAACTTTTACCCCAAAGAAAACCCATAGAAGCTTCATAGATTTTGAGGATTTATTGGAAGTTGTAATGAATATTATCGTGTTTTTAAGGTAAAATGGACTATTAAGGCTAAAAATTATCTCCAATTTCAAATTAACTAATATTATACTTAAATAGCCAAATCTGTCTTTGGACTGCATGATTTTTCCTATCTTTTTAGTTGGGTACGTAGGGCTGCCATCCGTCCGGGTTTTCCCGGATTTGTCCTAGTTTGAGGGGCGTCCGGGGAAAGTCCGGGCGGGGTTTTCTATACTGTCCGGGTTTTAAAATTTTGGAAACCAATTAAATAAAAATTTGATTTTTTGTGTATGTACGGTGTATGTAGCTGATAATGCCGACAGTCAGACCGACTCGGCTCTCACTCAAGTTCTCTCTTCTGGTCCCAGCCAGTCTTAGCTCAATAACGAAGCTAGCAGTACGACCATTGCATGCGTAACTTGCCTTTTGTACCTGTGTTTATTTTATGTACATTGTTAGAAAGAAAGTGAAAAACTTTAAAAAAATTTATGCAAAAATTTTACGGGATAAAGGACAACACAACAAAGTGTGATCTTTTTTTTCAAAAATAACCAGCCCCCTATTGACGAAAAAATTTCTCTTCTTTAAAGCCATTACTATCTCAAATTGAGACTTCCGTCTCTTCGTCTGTACGGCCCTCCGCGAGTCCGTCCGCACGATAGCTTGGGAACGCTTATATTTAAAGACCTGAAAATTTGCACACGAGCTTTAAAAAAAAAAGTAAATTTAAGTTCGAAAATGGGACAAATCCTAGGGTTGCCCTTGCCGTACACAAATTACGTTTTTTACTGTATGTTTGCACACTGCCTGAGAGCGCGTCAACGTAGAGAACTGAAATTTTGTAAATGGTGTTTTCATGAAAATAGTAAATATTATTTCAAAAATGAACTAAATTGGGCAACGGATTCTTGGTGATGCCATATAAAAATTTAAGATTTGTACGTATACTGTGAAAACGATCAGTCCTAGACGTTTTAATTGCACTGAAAAGTTCTTCAGAATATGAAATTCTATGAAATTAGTCATCATAATTTGTACTTTCCAACGAACTCTAGAAATATGCGAAAAGCACTTCAAAATTATCATTTCTTTAATATAACTTTCAGGTATGTGTAGTGACTACACATACCAAAAATTGGAATATTTTTAAGGGTTTCAAAGTTAGTTTAAATTTAGTATAATTCAGGCAGTATTCATTGCATCACAAAAAAATTTAACTTTCAGCAAAAGAAGAACGTTGGGAAAGTGTAAATTTTGTTCGATTTTCGATCCCTATGATATTTCGATACCCTATGATAAATTAAATAAAAATTAACAAAAAACCTTGCCAAACTCACTACACAGTTAACTTAACAGCAGAACACACAATAGTCTCCGGAAATTTAGATACGAAAAATGAGCAAACTTCGAAGACTAGACACCGAGCATGAAAACCCGATTGATTTGAAACACACGACGGGAGACCGGAGCCGGAGAACAAAAAAATTTCTAGTAATTTGGTATCTTTCGAGATTTTTTGCATCTCCAAAGTATATGCATGGGTCTCTGAGTGTCCAGAGATCGAGAAGGTGGTCTCTTGAAGTTAAAGTCTCTCGCAATGTAGCTTCATCTTTCCCGAGAAATGAAGCTATTTTGAAAGCTATATGGCACACTAAATGTAAATGTAAAATTGTATTTCTAATTTTTAGAAATTTATTTATGTTCGTAAATGTAAGACAGATTTAATTTAGTTCATTCACATTGTTATATTTTACGGTTTTTTGTAAACTGACTAATTTTATAATAAATAAACAAAAAAAAAACACTATGAATAACAATTTCAACCTATTTCATTAGTAAGTAAAAAATATTTGGCAACAATGTCCGGGTTTCAAGCTAAAATGTCGGGGGTTTTCGAACTTGTTGTCCTAGTTTAATAATTTTACAGATGGCAGCTATGCCTCTAATTTTCTTCATCCAACCTTTTGCCATCATTCTTAGAATATAAAAAAAGAAGATATTATAATTATTTCAAGTCAGGACTCTAAATATATATTCACATTTTACGATAGTATTTGAATACATTTTTTTTTTGTTAATCATTATTTATTACATTTATTCTTAGCACGTGACTATATACATAGCTTCAACGAAAATTCAATAAAACTCTTAAACTTTGTTTTTAATTCTCGTTTCATGGATTGCAATTATCAACTTCAAGTAAACTTGCTTGACAAACTCCATTAACTGTGCAATATATAATTTTCACCTAACCTCCTATCAAGATAGCTTCAGTAGATATATATCCAGGTTTCAATACAACTGAAAAAGAACTAAAATAAGAAAACTTGCTTCCTACCATCTGCTTTCAATAAACTAAAGCAAATGACCAAGAAAGTCTTATCCGATAATAAAACAACGCCGAGTGCACTTTAATTGCTGTTGGAGCAAAGTTTTGAAGTCGATTTTAATTAAACCTGGATCAGTCCTATTAATTAAGAGTCTCTGAACGAAGGGAGACGACACTTAATGGATACGCTCCGGATGCTCCAGTTCATGTATATAGTAGGTATAGTCTTGAACTTGTTGATACATAGACGGTGGATTTCAGAAGGGTTTC